>SNQJ01S0051835.1:64911-89393 GCA_010110895.2 Picea sitchensis
AGTTGTCCCGCTTGTAGAGGAAATTGAGATAGCTAGCCGAGCCACGCTGCTTTTCAAACTCATAGTTCCAGGCTGCCATCCTGCCCAAAAGAAACTAGGATGCATGGCCACCTTTATACCAAGTCTTGTCGTTACTATACTAATAATAACAGTAATACAAGCTAATTGTGCTATATCACCGGTATGCAACAGAAGAAAAGAGTTTCTAACTGTGAGCATGTAAAAAACCTCTTAGTTGGTGTCCTTATCCTCATCTCCATTCTTTCCTCACTTGACTGGAATAGTGTAGACCTGCGCGCAGGTAGGGCATTGGCATCTTGGGGATGCACTGGAGTAGGTCGCGTAGATCATATCGAGGCGTTGATTTATGCGGATGGCCCTCAATATCTGGTCGTCCACCATGCTGTGAATGTCAAAGATTAATTCAAGGTGCTTCGGATGAAGGAATGGTGGCTGGTCAGCCTCATCCTTTCGTTCCTTTGCATTGTCACCCGGGGACTCTATTTGCCTATTTCGTTGCTTGACCACCTATGGAGGTTCGTCGGTCATGAATTCCTCTGTGTTTTCTTCCATTCCTTTCGAAAATTCTTCCTCCATGATGCATGTTGTGAACTCTTGAACTAGAGCATCCCTGTGACTGTGCACTGTGTGTGGAGCAGGGGTTACTGCATCCTTCCCGAAACAGGCGGGGGGATTCCAATTGTCCGGGACCGTGAATAGGAGGCTCTCGTTGTAGCTCTGGATGGATTCGCCCAGCTCAATCTCCTCAGCATATGCCATGGGAGGCGTTCCCAATCTCTTGGACTTTTGTGTTTTCCTTCTGCTGGCAAGAGCCAAAGATTTTTCAAAGTTCTTTTGTCGCTTCCGTCGTGAATCAGCTGCGTACCATGTCGCGCCTCTGCGAGGCCATCCCCCAGCTCGTGGCATGCTCAAAAGCCAAGCTCTATCCCTGCTCTTCGAAGGTTCAGCCTTCAGCTTTGCAAACCTCAAATGCATTATGAATCCTCTGAGGCGGTGAATAAGGTCAAAGGTGATAGCTATGGCCATTAAGGCTGAGGTCTTAATGCGCTATTCTCCTATACTGCTCGCTCGAGCGAGGAGCCTCATTGTTTGACATCCTCTGCCTGGGTGCACTCCCATTCATTTATGGCAAGGAGATGGGAGCTGGTGGCCACCATTTATGGCCCCTCCCAACACTGTTCTGCGTGTCCTGCTCCCTCCGCGTGGCACCCCATCCGGGGGTTGGAGATCCTTATTTTCTATAACTTGACACCACCCTGAGATGTCTGACACTTCAAAGTTGTGTGCTACCCAGTAAATATGTTCAGACTCCTTTGTTACTCCTTCATTTGCCAGATAATACACTACCCTGTTGGCCTCTCTTTTCACATTAGAAGGTATGATGCTGAGGTTGGCTCTGAGGAGATTCTTAAATTCCTCAAGCAGCCTTGAGAGTCTCCAACTAGGTGAGATTTTTTGCGGATTCTCCCCGTGGAGGATTTTGGTGATTAGTTGGATGACAATTTGCGAATCCCCTTCCATGATGAGCTGGTGGCTATGTCGAGAAATTTCTACTTTGAGACCTTGCAATAGGCCCATTAGCTCCGCTTCATTGTTCGTTGTCTCCCCCAAATACCCCGCTACCAGGACGAGGATTTCTCCTCTGGAGTTTCTGAGTGCTGCTCCAAAGCCAGCTGGTCCCGGGTTTCCTTTAGATGCCCCATTGAAGTTAATTTTTATGAATTATGCAGGAGGAGGGTTCCAGGTGGTTAGGCTTATTTTTTTATGCTTAGGTGTTTTGATCGTCAGTTTATTGATCAAATTGGGCTGCCAACTTTGGAGAATGCATTGTTCTTTTGGGCTGCAGTTTAGGTCCTCTAAATTCCAATGTTTGCTTCTGACTGTTTCCTTGATAAGTGTGATGATTTTTGCCCAGGTTAAATCTGGTGTGGAGTCTTTGGAGTGGATGATTCTTTTGTTTCGTTCCTTCCAGATCTGCCAGAGAATAAAACCAAAGAGGAGTTTCCATATGTGAATCAGTAAAGGATTGTTGAAGGTGGTCGAGTCCCAATTTTCAATCGTGTCTCTAATGTTGCTTCTGTTTTGATTGGATCAGTGCATCAGTTGGGCTCCTTGGTCCCAGACCGACTGGATGTAGTGACAGCTATTGAAAAGATGCTCTTTGGTTTCCTCTTGTTATTGGAATAAGGTGCATATTGAGAGCCCAATAAAGCCTCCTTTTCTGAGGTTGTCCCAAGTGAGGACTCTGTTGTGCGCAATCAGCTAGAGGAAGGTGGACAGCTTAGGCCAAAGTACCGAGTTCCAAACCTTGTTCCACATGTTTTCCTTTTCCTGGTTTTGGCAATTGCCTTGTAGGTAGTAGGCTTCTTTGACTGAGAAGTTACCAGTAGTGGAGTGCCCCCATCTGAGTATATCCGGGCCTTCTCTATGGGGAATTTTCTGGTGGCTTGCATAGTGTTGCCAAGCTTGCAAGTCAAGGTTCTCTGGGACCCCTAATTCCTGGTTGGAGGTCTTCTAGTGTCGCCACTGTAGTCTTTGTTCTTCGGATTTTCAGAAATCCTTCACTCTTTGGGCAGTGCCTTGGTTTAGAGCGTGATTAAGGGGCATCAACGCTTCCAGGTCATTTAGAGGTTTGAGTTGCCGCCATGAGTCTTGCCAGAACATGGCACTTTCGCCATTTTGCACTTCCCAAAAACACGTTATCTTGAATTAGGTCTCTGTTTTGCCATGATGTGTTCCAAATGTTAGATCCCTATATTCTGGTATTGTGTCTAATGAGTTGGTGAGCCTACATGGAGGGAGCGTATTTCTGCCTCTAGATTTGTGCCCATAATGTATTTGGTTCTTTTAGCCATCTCCACCACATTTTGGCTCCCATTACTTGATTGAGCTTACCCGGGTCTTGGAGTCCCAGACCTCCCATACTTTTTGGCGTGTAGATCTTGTCCCATCCTACTAGCGCCCACTTCTTGTTAGGTTGAAGGCCTTGCCAGAGAAAGTTTTGCTGGAGGTTCCTTATAGCTCTGATGAATCTCTTGGGAGCGGCTAGGGCAGTGAAAAGGTAGGTGGGAAGGGTTTGAAGGACCGACTTGAGTAGGACCAGTCTAGCCGGATTGTTTAGTGTTTGAAAGGTCCAGTTATTCAGCCTGTTGGAGATGGAAAGGAGGAGGTTGTCCCAGGATATGGATTTTGCTGTCGCTCCTGTTAGAGGAATGCCTAGGTAGTTGGACAGAAGGGAACTCTTAGGTATTCCCAGAAGTTTGGAGATATGAAGCTGGACCGCAATCAGAGTGTTAAAGAAGAAGAGTTTGGATTTGCCTAGATTGAGTGTCATGCCTAACGCTTCTGTGAAATCCAAAAGGAAGCAGTTAAGCTTATTCGCCTCTCTTGCCATTGGGGAGTTAATGCGTAGGGTGTCATCAACAAATTGGCTGTGTGAGGGTGTTGGTTGGATGTTGTGTAAAGGCAACTTGATAGATCCTTCTTGGACCATTGTCTTGATGGAACGTCCCAGGCCTTCCGCCATGAGCACGAACAGAAAGGGTGATAAGGGGTCCCCTTGTCTGATGCCTCTAGATGGTGAGAAGGGTCGAGAAGGGATTTCGTTGACGAGGATGGAAAAGAAGGCTGAGGAGGTGAGGTTTAAGATCCAGTTCACCCAATGCTAATCAAAGCCAAAAGAATTTAAAATAGCTTGGAGGTATTTCCAACTGGCTCTATCGAATGCTTTTGAAAGATCAAGTTTTATTAGCATACCTGGAGTTTTTGTCGACTTGAGAAAATGAATGACCTCATGAGCTAGAATAACGTTGTCCATGATTTGTCTTCCCTCTACATACCCTACCTGTTCTTTAGATATGACAAAGGGCAAAACTGGCTTGAGGCGATTCGCAACCACCATTTTAATTTTTAATATAAATATATATCTTTTATTTTAATATTAGTTTGATATATATAACAAAATATGATGTGTAAGATGTAGATATGATATATTTAATTATGCATATCTTTACAAATTCATCAATTTTATAAACTATGCTATGATCAAATACACGTCACCTTATGCTTTAATGGTTACTCTTATATATATATATATATAAATATATAATTAATTAATTTGTTAATTAATTAATTAATTTTCAACATATTTCTTTATTTTAATATGAATATATATCTTTTATTTTAATATTAGTTTCATATATCTAATAAAATCTGATGTGTATGATATAGATATGATATATATTAGTTTCATATATCTAATAAAATCTGATGTGTATGATATAGATATGATATTTTAAATTATATATATTTTTACAAATTCATCTATTTTATAAACTATATCATGATCAAGTGTTATCGTGATAATTTAATTTATTATATATATATATATATATATATATATATATACATATATATATATATATATATATATATATATATATATATAATTTAACGTTATTAAGCAAGTTTCTAAAACACTGAGGACCTGGCCAAAGAGATTAACTACAATATCGAGTCAAACAAGGTTGTCCTTGTCCCCTATCTTTGGTATACATACATTGACAAGATAGAAGATTGCTGGAAAAGTTTGCTGTGTTGGCCCTAATTCTCACCGTATAGTCATCAATCTTCTTCAATCTTCTTCTTTATGCCAATGATATCTTCTTATGGCAAGGAGTCCCCATGATCTTGAAACTAAACTAAGAATCCTCAAGGATTTTTTTCCACTATGGGTATGATCAATCACTGGGTAAGACTATACAAGTGATTATTAAACTAAATAAGATCCCTTATGATACCTTGTATATGAAAACAACAATCCTGGAGGAAGTGACTTTATAAAAATATATTGGAATTGATATTCACCACAAGCCCAATTGGAATTATAGCATTGAGAAAAGGATTATTGGGGGATGGAAACTTGACATGGATTGAAAACAATTGTAAATCAAATGATCTTTGAAGTTGGGACAAGAAGAAACTCATCTTGAGACTCTTGTTACACCCGCTATTCTTTATGGATGCGAAGTATGAGGTTGTAGTATATCTCGTGAATACTGGAGAAAGGTAAATAGCCATAAAAGAATTTATAACCTATATCTCAAAAATTAAAGGAAATACTCTAATCCCATCCTCCTCTTAGAAACAAGCCTTCCCATTTAGAGCATGGCTATGACTAGATACTCTAATGTCGTATAAGATCAAGTTAAACAACATAGATAAGAGGCTTCCTAAAATTGCTCTAAAATCGAGTCATAACCACCAACAACTCAAGAGGTCAGCATAAAGATGTCCGGTCTTGGCTAAAACTATTGGGGAATCATGGAAGATACCATTTGCTAATAAAGATAATATTAAAAAATGTCAAATCAAAAATCATTTAAAAAAAAAAAAATGTGGTGTGATAAAGAGTTAGAGGAAAAAAATAAAATTAAGGTATTCTAAGGATGTAATCAATCATAATGTGAAGATCAAAACTATTTATCTATTTTCCAAGTGTAAAGAAAAAATAAGCATTGCTAAGATAAGAACAACAAATTTCATGAACTTCAGTGAAACCGGGTATCACAATTCCTAAAACACTATGACATTTGAAAGAGTGTGTCACTTTTGTAACATCGAGAATGTTGAAGATGAAAAGCACTTTCTCTAGATTGTCCAACCTATATCCATATATTAGATCCTATTTTCAAAATATTTTTCACTACCAACTCTTCCTAACCTCTTAACTCAACAAAGGTATGGTGATCTTGGAAATCTTCTAATGCTTTTCGAGCATAGAAACAAAATCTAAAGAATCACAAGTAATCACTTACTCCCTTACAAGGTCCGATAGACCAATTCGTCTTAGCCGCATGTTAACTTCATCATCATCACTGTATCATCATCACTATCATCATCATATATATATATATATATATATATATATATATATATATATATATATATATATATTTATTTATTTATTTACTGTCAACTTAATTTAATAATAAGATATTACCTTAATAAATAAAAAATAAGATCAAAGAAAAATAAGTTAAAAGATGTAAAGATCCTTGATTTATGGCCGCTACTATAATATACCAAATATAAAAAGCATGCAGTAATAAAAAATAAAATGCTAGAAATGGTGCATAATAACAAAGAATATAACTAGCATAATCTCCACAATAACACATAAAATGATATAAGAACAACAACAAAATAACACTTTGATTCAGAAGCAATGTTCATGGGCTTCTTCGAGGGGGAAACCTACAAAATGAGAAGAGCTCTCTTACAATAATTCCCAGCTAGGGTTCCTACACTGACCTTCTTCATTTTATACTAAATATGTCTATCAAAGAAGCATCTAGAGGAAGATCCTTCTGTAGTTTGTAGAAGCTTCTATTAGGTCTTCTTTACATCCGCCTTATTCGTTTTCTTTATTTAAAGGCCTTACACATTAAGATTCCTATTACATCCGAAAATATTGCTCTACCTATGTGTGGCTAGGACCCTAACATGTCCTCCCTCTTAAAACAAACCTTGTCCTCAAGTCTTGGAGATGTGAAACCACAGAGAATAGCTGTTCCTAAGGGCATCGGCCGGAGTTGTATCTTTCACATGACTAGTACTTCCTCGATGATTCTCTATCAGACGACGCTTCACGCCGGTCCAAAATTTCTTCGTCTGATAAATGGATCCTTCTTCGCCTAACTCAGGAAGGTCATTTGAATTTGGAACTCAGTTCCAATCACCTTATTTAAGCATGAAATATGAAAATAGATGTAGCTTCAATGATCAAGGCTAACTGATAAAAGTGACTTGTCCTATTACTGCGCTGAGAGAACTATATAGACCTATAAAATTTGGGCGTCTAGCTTTGACAATTTAATCTTTGAGGAAGTTTGTTTGTATGGTTGCAAAAGATAAACACCGATCCTCTATGAAATTGACGCTCAGAGCTTACCTTGATTTGCTTGTTCCTTCATGCAATTATATTCCATGACCAAGTTCCTTTGAGGGTATGGAGAATATCCTTCGAATCAACAGAAGCTTGTTCAAGGGCCTGGACCTTCGAGGCACCATGTAAGTATGAGAGAACCGAAGGTGGCTTCCGGCCCATACCGCCTAAAATGAGTCATGCATGTATATGTATGGTGGGAAGTGTTGTACCACCATTCAAATTTAGGGTAACCATTGAGCCCACTAATTTTGCTTTCAGAGGCAAAACACCCCATATGTTTCCAAACACTTGTTGACAACTTCCCATATGGCCATCGGGCCCTGGGGATGATAAGCCGTACGAGATGCAATAAGTGCTCCCCAGAGTTTGGAAATAATTCTTGACAAAAATTGTTGATGAAAGTTGTTTCGTGATCAGAAACAATATAATGCAAGATGCCATGAAGCTTGAAGACTCGGGTCCATGAAAATTTGAGCCACCGCGGATGTAGTAAATGGGCGTTGAAGAGCCAGAATGAGCATACTTGGAAAGACTATCCACAACCACCATTATAATTGATTTATTTCCCGATTTGGTAAGCGGGTAATAAAGTCCATAGAGATATCCTTCCAACAGCAGGAACTGAAGCCAAGCCAGGGTGTGCCCGGGAGGATTTGGATCTTTATTTCTCCCTTTGTTATGTTTAACACACATCACATTCAGCTGGGATAAAATTATTTAATGTCCTGTTTCATACCATCCCGTGAAAATAACGTTGGACTGGCTAGGTTTTGGTGAACCCGAGTGCCCCTAATCAAGTGCAGTATTTAGAAAGTACTGCGGATTTAAGCTTTGATTGTTTACTTAAATACAAATGAACTTTGTATCTAAGCTCATCCTACAACCAAGAGTACCCTGGGGGAGACAGAGCATTAGTCAGAGATTGTTGGATCAGACTTGAAATTTTGGGATATTGTAGCCATTCCTCACAACAACTTGGGATTAACTGCATAAATGAAGGAAAGAGAAAAGGAGCCTCCTTCATATTTTCGAAAGTGCATCCCACCACACATTGTCTTTGCCTTTCTTGTAAATGATCATATAATCATATCCAAAGATCTTAATCACCCATTTTTTTTTCTCAGGAGGAAATGCTGTTTTAGAAAAATACTTGAGGCTTTGATGGCTTCCGTCTTAATTTGGAAACGCTGCCCCAAGAGATAAGGGTGCCATGATCAACTATATGTAGAATAGCCAACATTTCCTTCTTAGATGGGTTTGCCCACATTCCTTTCAGATAGCTGTTTGTTGGTGAAGGCCAAAGGCCTAATTCTCTTGCATAAGGACAACACCAATTCCTCTCCCCGAGGCATCACATTCCAACACAAAGGTCTTTTAGAAATCAGAAGGGCTTAGAACCAGAGTGGTGCACATAATATATTCAAAGTTTGAAAAGCTTGAGCAAGTAATGGAGTCCAAGTGAAAGAGTTGTTTTTTTGAGAGAGCAAGCAGAGGTGCCGCAATCTTCCATAATTTTAACAAACTGCAATAATAACCTATTAAGCCCGTAAATCCATGCAATATTTTGAGACTATTTGGGTGTACAACTAGTCTTGCATAGCTTCAATCTTTTTGATCCACTTCTATCCAAGCAACCGTGATGACCCAAGTACTCTACTTATGAGGCGGAAAAATCACATTTAGACTGCTTCAAGAAAAGCTAGCCGAGAGCAGATGGAGAACTTGATCCAAATGAGGTGATGATTCGGTCTGTGTTTTGATATATATGAGGATATCAATAAAGAAAACTAAGACAAAACGTGACTGGATAAAGAGATGAAAGATATGATTCATGAGGCTTTGGAAGGTGGAGGGGAATGTCTACCTTTCATATGTATCCGGTGATAGTTCGAGCCAAGATCAAGTTTAGTAAAGAATTACTTACCTAATTCATCCAAGAGGTCATCAACGATAGGAATGGAAATTTGTTTTTAATGGTCACTTATGGATGATGCAGTTTTGACATATCTCCAAGAACCTTTGTTTCTTCAGACCATGACTATAGGAGAAGAGTAGCCTGTATTAGGGCGACATAACGCCACATTAAGGAGTTCCCCGACCATTTTCTCAATTCTCATTTTTTTTGTGAAAAGGGGTGGTGATAATGACGGATATTGGGAGGAAGGATTCCGTACAAGGGGAATGGAATGATCATGAACACCCACGGAAGGAGGGAGTCCTGGGGAGTGGAAAATACCATTTGGATGTTTAGAAAGGAGTGCTTGGAGGTCTTGCAGCACCAGGGGTGTCTATGTTGCTTGTATGGCATGGAGTTGGGCAATGATACTAGAATGACCTTTTTTTTTTGAGTAGCTTTTCCATGCAAATGGGGAACTAATGAACTTAGGTGAACCAACCGTGATGCCTTGAAATTTATTGCGGCCTTTTGGTCAATCTGCATGGTTAATCTTTAAAATCCATGAGTACGGGGACCCAAAGTCCTTAAATAGTCTGCACCAAACACAATAATATCACAAACCCTCCCATGTTGATAGCAAAATATGGGATTTTAGGTGGTAGGCCCCGATTTGGAGATGACTGATTTTCACAACGCCTCCACATTTCATGGAACCACCATTGGCAATCATGATTTGGAAATTATTGACAGCATGGATGTAGCAATGAGTTTCTTGGGCAATGCGGCAATGAATAAAATTATGGGTGCTTCCACTTTCAACCAGAATGATGACCTTCCTATGCATGATGTAACCAATTAAATTGAGGGTTTGGGGAGTGGAGAAGCCAGTGAGAGCATTGAGGGAAATGACCAGTTCTACTTCAAGAGGGTTTGAGGGCTTATGTCAGTGATTCCAGGTGACTCAGACACAAGGGGAGTTTCAAAATCCTCTTCCGAAATATCCTCAGAGATGGACATAAAAAGATTTTGTTCCTTACACTTGTGGCCCAGGAAATATTTGTCATCACAATTATAACAAAGGCCTTTGAGTTGGTGTTCATCCATTTAAGCTCTGGTCAATTTCTGGATCTTTAGTGGGGCGGAGGGAGTAGTGGGATTTACGGGTTTATGGTGAGGGATAAAGGAGGGTTTTAGGTTTTGAGAAGATATAACCTGTTGTGCTTCTTTATCTCTTTTAGTAGCCTCCACCCGACTCAAAGGTCAAGTCATGAGGACATGGGCCCGAATCACATCCTTGAGGCCACTGATAAAACACTCGTGAAAGAAAGCATCAGTCATGCCCTCTGTTCGAAAAGCCAGGCACTCAAAGGCAGCTATAAAGTCTTCTACTATTCCTGATTGTTTCAACTTTGTCAAACATCCCAAATGGTTGGTATCAGTGTCAAAGCGTTCATAAAGCTCAGTCACAAATAATGTCCAAGCAATATACCCTTGACGGGAAGTTTTTCTCCATTGCCACCATTGCCAACGTTCTTGATCTAAATGGAGAACACCATACCGGAGTTTGGCCAAGTCATCTGTAATGTCGTATAAGGAGAAATAATGTTCCATTTGGGTTACCCAACCAGTGGGGTCCAAGCCATCAAATTTGGTCACATCCACCTGTGGAAGGCATAGGTCACGTTGAAAGTGATGGGGCTGAAAGTTATGGGAATGGGAGGAATGTTCACCTTCAGTCTTTGGAGATGTGTTAGAGAAAGGGTCATTTGTAGGGATCTTCAGCTTGGTGAAGAGTGATGCAAAGGAAGATTCAAGCTGGGTGGTTAGTTCATGTCTGACTTACTCCATTAAGGACTGCATGGATGTATTTATGGTTGTATCGAAGGAGGCAACATTGACACTGAGTTGTTTCACTTCTTTTTGGGTCTCGAGGAGACCAGATTGCAAGTTGTTGAAGTGAGCTTCCAAGTCTTGACTACGGGTATGAGCCATGAGGATGGGGTAACTGAAAAGAGGCAGGCGGGGTCAAAAATTTTGTCGAAAAATGATATGGATGAATGTGATAAGGGCAAAGAGATGAATCCAATGGAATAGGTCTCAAATAATGGTGAAAAAATTTCTAGACTTTTTTTTTTTTTTACACCTGCGAAGTTAAACTCCGGTCTGAAGAATACTACAGAGATGAAATCCCCAAATGATTAACCAATAATAAAAGTGTAGTGATTTAGCAACCCGAACATAGTTGTGCGGCAACAAATCTTGTTTTTTTTATTTTTTTATGTTTCTATCCCCCAAGGTTTAGGTATTCAAGGGTTTTCCCTGTGCTATAGCTCTCTGATATACGTGCAAGGTCCAACAGTAGTACTCGGCCCAATATCTCAGGGCACTAACTAAGGAGGATAGACCCTACCCTTAGCCGTACTACTCGACTACCTAGGTACTAGAGAGTATCTTACCGAGTGTTGTTCTCGGTGGAACTATAGAAGTCAGGTGACCGTTCAGTTTATCTAAAGAGGGCTTCAGGAAATCTAGGTCAATTCGTACATAGGTGTTGTCTAATGCGCTACCACTCGAAGGGGTACCAACAGGGGTTACAAGGGTAGCCAACAGATGTGCTCTTAAGAACCACTTGTATTTCCTGTGTGTATGAGTCCCTCAACCGTGGGTTTATGCGTGTAATGATAGATCTTTGTGGCTTAAAGATGTCGGAATACGTCTCTACCTTGAAAAAAAATTCCCACAATTTTTTCCAAGGAAAGTGCTTTGATACCACTTGCAATATACCAGATATAAAAAGTATGCAAAACATAAATAAAATGATAGAAATGGCAGAATAACAGTAATATAACAAGCATAATCTCCACAATAACACAAAAATGATATAAGAACAACAACAGAAATAACACTTTGATTCAGAAAGCAATGTTCACGAGCCTCTTCGAGGGGGCAACCTCCAGTCGAGCAACGCTCTATTACAATAATCTCCAAGCTAGGGTTCCCATACCCTCAACCCCTATTTATACTAAGTATGTCTATCAAAAGAAGCATCTAGAGGAAGATCCTTATAGAAGCGGAAGCTTCTATTAGGTCTTCTTACATTTGCTTTATTCTATTTTATTGAAAGGACTTATTAATATTGACCTTTATTACATCTGAATATATTTCTCTACCTATGTGTGGGTTAGGACCCTAACAACTACCAAGAGAATGACAAATTTGATCAATAAGCCAATGATGTGTGAGATCCAAAGTGTGGGAGGCTATTGGGTGAAGCTCTGATAAAATGAGGCTCCAACAAAGGCAGTACCAGTTGCTTGTTGTTCCTGAGTTTATACTTAAGGCTCAAAGCATAAAGTAAGGCACTAGGAAATAAGGAAAGTTTTAATGTTTTCTTTTTCTACCTCAGTTATGTGAGAAAAATTCTTTAAATTGAATTAATAGTATAACAACTCAAAGGTCGTTTTTCGTGTCTGAGTTAAAATTAAAAATATTGAAAGAAGTGAGAGAAAAAAATAAAGCTGTTAGACAAAGCAAGGAATCAATCACAGAAGAATCTTACTTTGTTACATAAGAAGAAAATAGTTAATATAACCTTAAATGAAGCATAAAATGTAGAAATCTAACTAACTCAGATGTCTTGTATTTGCTAACAACAAATACAGAGGAAAATTTGTTTGCTATCAGATAACTATATGAAATATAACCACAATAGATGTTGTACGAAATTGCGATCAAGAATTCGTCGAGGAAATATATAAAAAGATGCTGGAATGTGTAAAGACAGAAGAACACATAACTCAAACTGGATGAAATGTGGAATCTTTGGTTTGCATTTGTATTAATTCTCAATGAGGAGAGTTTTCTCAATTACAACCGGCAAGAAGTAGACCTTGTTCATTCTTTTGAATATGTATTTATACAAAAAAACATTCACAACCCTAATTGGTTGGAATCCTCCTTATTTCTAAAAGTAACAGTTACAAAAGGAGAAAGGTGGAATGCTTCGTTTTGTTCTCCTCTATCTCTTTCTCATGGTAGCAGAGGCATTTTCCTTCTTTGTTTCTCAGCTTGGACACAGATAATCTCTAATCATGACATGCACGAATGATGTGTACAGGTTACCTCATTGGTTCTTTGAGGTACTGCCTTTTCCTTGTCCAATACATTTGACACACTTGCTTACAAATTGTGCTATTAGTTTGGAGGGTTCTGTCACATCCTTTGCTTCAAAGATATACAATTTCTTTTCTAATAGTGGTAATTTGTTTTCTAGCATTTTGTCTTTTGAAGTCATTGACTCTAGCTGCAAATTAGGTTTCACCAACCATCTATCTATCTGAGTGATGTCGTCTTGTTTTAGCTGCGAGATTTCAGCCTGAGCTTCTTCTAAGCTTGTTTTGATATCAAGTTGATGTTTTACTACGTCAACTTTTCCTAGCACTTTAGAAAGATCATCTTTTCCGAGGCCCAAAGACTCCTTATTCAGTGAGTGTAAAGCCTCTTCATAAGCCTCTTTGATATCCTTAGTTTTTCTTTTGCTTTCAGCTATGTTGGCTTCTCGGGTCTTCAATATTATGTCACCTCTGACCTGCTCTGAGACAAACAACCTGGGAACTACAAGCATTTCTTCTCTGGTTGATGACACAACTGCTTCTTAAAAAGTGACCCGAGCTACAATAGCCTGTCTTTCTCTAAAACAAATATTATCCAATGATTCATTCAGCACCCGAAAATGATTTTGGATAATTTCCACCTTGCTCAAAATGATTTGTTGCACTAAATCCAACTTCTTACCTATCTCCACTACCTATCCTTGCAAAATGGTTATATCCATAAGCATGTTCTTGGTCAACTTCACCTTGGCCTCCAATTTCTTCACCAATTCACTTTTCCGAATGGCCCGTTCTTCACTCGCATGCACATTCTTGTGCATGTCATCAAGATTGGATTTTAAGTTTTGAGTTTCTTCTCTATCGCTAGCTCTAGCCTCTTCAAAACCTTTGTTGACTTCACTCCTGACATTCTTATCTACAGTCCTTATTTGATCTTGCAATTTTCTTATCAATATATTTCTCTGTTTCAATTGCTCTGCCAGATTTTCGACCGACCACAGATTGGCCGTAGCAAAGGCGCCTAATGAACTAGCCATTTCCTTGGCGAGCTTTGAATCCTCCAAGCCCTGTCCATCAAATATCATCCTTTGCCTTTTGGTTACTACCCCTTCTTTCTGCTGCGATTCTCTTCTGACTATGGCCCTCCTTTTTGTGCTAAATAAAAATCTTGAAGCAGGCATCTCTTCAAGCGGGATCAGGGTAAGATCGCTTGTAAATATAATTTCAGGACCAGGAGTTATGAAACTTGACTGCAGAGGGGTTAGTGTTGTAATTGGACGACCTATCTTTGTGAATTGAATTCCTTCTATTGTTTGTGAAGTATCAGTAGGGGTGACTGGCGATAAAGGAGGCACCATTTGTTTCTATTTTAGAAGTGTCTCAGATTGAACCTTCGTCTGTGACCCTAGATATCCTACCCACGAGGTTTCAAATTCTTGTGTAGACACTTCGAGATTCTTTGGGATTTCCTCGGTAGTCTGTTTATCAGAAGACTCTGGTTCAAAACCTAGAGGTATGGATCCCTGCACCAAAGGAGTGGTTGTCAATTCTCCTTGTAGTATCTTGGGCAAATTACTTTGTTTGTGCCTTTGGAAAGTGAAGAAATTGGCTTGTTGGTCAGGGGATAGTGTTTGAACTCTCTCTTGTACCTCCTCATAAGATCTGATTCTCCTGAATATATCGTCATATGGGGAGTCTTCATGCACATATATTTTCATATTGCATTGATCTAGGTGATTCTCCATGATCTTGTATGAATCATGTCTTTTAAATTCAATGTCAACCAATTTGACATCCTCTAAAGTTGCAACCTCTACTTTGGAATGGCCAAAATCTAACAAGGAAAACCTGCCAACTTGTAGAGGGAAGGTTGGCCTAACTCTCTTCTGAGCAGATTTTAGTTCTTTGCCAATGCCTTCTGTTACCATATGGTAAGGCACTTCTCTACACACCAGTCTATCAGGAAGAAACTTTGGGAGAGTGTGAGGGGAAGCTAAGAATCCAAAAACCCTGATATATGAGAAATTTTCTTTAATGAACCAATCTGCAACCTTTTTAAGGTTTCCCATAATTTGATCTGAAATTCGAGGAGGTGGATGACCATATAGTTTTTGATGAATGAGAATCACTACATTATGATAAATTTCATAAAATAAATCTTTCGCCTTTTCCTCCCATAGTTTGGAATGATAAAAATGGATAGGTTCTGCACTAGTTGGGTTCCAGCTCCAATTCATCAATGGAAATGGAGTCATGAAACATATGGTATCCATGACATACGCAGACATATGAAAAGGGGCAGGTTGGCCTTTTGACTTTGCCATTTTATACTTAGTAATTTCCTTGGCTAGGTTATCGGACAACATCTTAGCCCAGTTGAAAGTGTAGCCCTCGGCTGCCTCATGCATGATTGATACCCATTCCACCAGGAAATGAGTAGGGATTTTCCTTCCAAATATTCTACATAGCATCATGGATAAATATATCATATACTCATGTAATGATGAAGTGGAATAAAAACCATGGGAGTCAGCTCTGAATTTCATTGGATATACCCACCAGGATTTAATAATATCTGGGTAGCTTCGGTAAAATTGAACACATTCTTTTTGTTAAAAATCCATCACGAACGCCACATTATAAATATATTTTGTATTAGGGGATAGTTTGTACATTACTTGGAGGTGTTCTGGCCTGAAAGAGCCAACAATGACCTTTTGGTGATTGATGATGCTCCTGGTCTGCACATCCGTGTTTTCCAGACCCCAGCTGATCATGTCATTATATGGCATGAGCTTCTGTCGCGTAGCTATTTTATGAAGCTCAGACTCTGCTATAGTTATGAGTTTAGTTCTGTGAGTGTCATTCATTTCATCTCCAAAGTTGTCTGGGCAATTTGTAACTTCGTGCTCCAAGATTTTGAAAAATATGCATCCAGGATATAATTGAATCTACAACATGTGACGTAGTATCAGACAGAGCATCTGCATTCAGATTCGAACCTTCACTGACATCATCATTCTTCTTCGTCATTTTCCTAGGTGTCATGATGTCAGAAATAGAATGCGAATACCTGTTGCAGGGGAGAATGCATAAGCTTTCTTTGTATAAAACTCACTACTTTGTTGAAGGCAAGAATGAAATTCAAAATGGAACACTTTTATTTACGCTCAGTTTGAATTATTTGAGCATGCTTTTACAGATGATGAATTTATTGGATTTAATGTGGAAAGTACATATGGCAATACGCACTCTACACTAGAAATCATTTCCGTTGATCCATAATAAATGTTACTAAATATCGACGATTCACGATCGGGAGCTTTGGATGGAACAAAATTGAAATATCTTGAAAGTGAATGCACGAAATATTAATTTACACTGTTAATTTACTTTTAAGAGTTTAATTAATCATGTTTAAAAAACAATTCTTTCGGGAACTCGAGTTGCGGTGTTTTTTGGATGTGATGAATGGCAAACCCCCGATTCTCGAAACACAAAATGATTAATTATCTTTGACGTAGTTTGATTTAATTAATCGAGATTTAATCTTTCGACATTTTATCGTTTTGTAAGTTTACAAGTTGACTCTTTGTTATATCTCCGAAAGGCCATTACCTGTGACGACGTGTCAAGGATGAGTCATCCTAAAGGTGCCACGTGTTAATTTGAATCACGCGAACTCTTAGATGGAAAGCTCAGAAAAAATGTCGCTTGTCTACTAGGAGAAGACTCAAGACACATATGTACATCCATACTCGTGTCTTTTAAAGCTTTAAGAACAGTTAAAACAGACGCCTTTCGGGTATCGGGATTTTGAATGTTAATACATAACGAAATATCCGAAATGCAAAATGCCAAAGAAACTTTCGGCGATTTGACCCATTAATCATTTGGCAGCTCCATAAATCTGAAAGATTTTTGATCATTCGATCATATGGAAAAATTTATCAATGGTGAGACTCAAGTGCTTTTTGTTCTTATTTAAACGAGAATGAGATTTATTAAAGTATAAATATTAGAAAAACATGTGTTCCAACATAGGCTCCATATAGGGATCTCGTCTCCCTACAGGACGAGAAGAACAGTAGACCAAGTGCCTTTATTAGGTAAATGGAGTCATTATTGCATTTCTGTGAAATACATTCTGAAAGAGGGCACACAAAAAGACTTAAGATTTCATCCTTATCTCTGAAAAATTTCAAAAATAAATCATTCACTGATCTCAAGTTTAGGCTTATCAATGGCTTCCTTTTCTTAAAGCTGACTTCAGATTTGCTTAAGATAATCAAAACAACCTTAATCATTCTACCAAGCTCTATTCGATTTTGTTCACATCAAGGTAAAGTAATTTCAATGTTTTTAGTCAGGGAGTCTCGTGTTAGCTTAGAATGTAGATCTAGTCGAAAAGAGAACTAGTTATCAGAGTACATTATAATTCATGTATAACAGCCTTTCAGATATCATAGACATTGCTTCACTGGAAACGAGCTTGTTCAGTACCCCAGTGAAGTTATCTAATTTCCCACATTGAATTTCCTTTCAACACTTCAATTAGTAATTTTGCATTTAAATGTTGAGATGAGGGCAATCATTTAATGAATTTCCTTTCATCATCTCTTTTGGACTAGATGAGGGCAATCATTTTATGAATTTCCTTTCACCATCTTTCTTATATTTTTTAAAACATGAAGTGGGGGCAATCAATTTGTATAGAATATATCAGGGATGATATATGTTTATAATTTAGCAACAGAGGTTTGTCAACTCACTTTGATTACTCTGGACTAATCCTCCTTTGACCTTCAAAACACCTTTGCCTACAGGGAAGTTCTCACGAGGTTTTTTAATTTTCCAGGGACTTTCCTTGAGTGAAGCTAATCAGTTTAAACCTATTAGAAGGGATAAGATAGTTAGGATTAGCCTAGACATAATTTTGTGTTTAGTTAAAGTTAGAGGAATCATAAGAGTTTTTACCTATCCTTGTTTTGAAGATTTGTTTATGAGTTTTTAGGGTTAAGGTGAGACCCTTTTTCCTCTATGAAGACCATGGGATGGTATCATGAATCATGTGAAAATAAAACTTGAAAATGAGGAGGGGAACCGAATGAGGATTCAGATGTTCTGTTGTAAACACAGTCAATCTTATACAAAAATTTTACTTGATTCTTGAAACTTTTTCTTTAAGGTCTTCTTATTGCTTATTTTTTATTATAAGTTTTATTTCATTTTTATTTTATCCATAGAAAACTCTGATAATTAAAACGTAATTTTTTATTCCTCTGGTTATAGATTAGGTGACAATATTTGTACATATGAGACCTCTGTCATACTACATGATATTTCTTTGAAAATTTAAACAGGGCAGAAGCTCATACCTTAGATTTACTCTTATATTTTCAACCAAGTAAATTATTTATTTATCACCTGTTTCAAGAGAAAGCCAATGTTCTGATACATGAAGGTCGGTTTCTGATGTCTCTTATCTCTCGACTATCGACAAGTATCTTGCATGACAATAACATGAAGAGTGTAAGGAACTTACGTGAAACATAACTCTATGTGTTACTTATTTTTATATTTTTGTTTTTATGAAATCAACTAACCCGGTTTTATTTATAGTGAAAGTAAAAAATTACCAAAAAAGTGAAAAATTGTGAATCAAAAGACAAAGAAATCAAACTGGTATGTACAGTGAGAGTTTGGAAACTGATTATTGTATAAAATGCTTCAGGTTACGCCCATTGATAGGGGCATTGAGGATTTTACCATCTAGATTTTCTAACAAAAATGACTTCTTCCCTTCAGAAGCTGTGACTTTGAAAGGTCCACACCAGATATGGTCGAACTTTCCATGCCTTCCCAAATATTCCTTTCTAGCATCCCACTTTAAGACTAGGTCACTAGGGAGGAATTCCCTATCTTTATCTTTTTGTTCAAACAGGGCTTTCATATTGTCCTGATACTTCTGAAGTTTTTCATCCACTTCTGCCCTATTCTGCTGGACTTCAATCAATTGATTTATTTTTCTGGTGATGTGATTTGGCACTTCCTTTTCGTCTTACCATAGTTTCATTACAGGTAGATCCAAGTTTATGGGTAGTACCACATCAATCCCATACACCATTTGAAAAGGGGACATATCGATCGATTTCTTGGTGCCTATCTGATTATCCCACAAAGCATATTTCAAATGCACATGCCAGGCTTTTGTATTTTCGTTCAACACTTTTTTAATTATGGTGATCAAGATTTTATTTGATGATTCAACTTATCCATTACCTTGAGGATAGTAAGATGTGGAATGGCCTAGTACAATATTGTACTTTTGGAATATCACCATAGATTTAAATGCCTGGGCATTATCTATAACTATATTCCAAGGACAGCCAAATCTAGATAGAATGTTTTCCTCCAAGAAATTTATCACCACCGAATCCATAGCATTTCTAGTCGGAATGGCTTCTACCCATTTAGTGAAATAATATGTAGCAGTCAGAATCCATTTGTGTTGCACGCTAGAGTGTGGATTGATTTCACCGATAAAATCTAGCCCCCATTGTTGAAACAAGGATTATGTTTTAACTGGGACCAAAGGTAATGCGGGAAGCTTTTGCTTGCCTGAAAATAGTTGGTAGGGGTTACAGGCTTTGACTTTAGCATTCACATCAATGAATAATTTAGGCCAATAATATCCTACTCTCAAGATTTTATAGGTCGTTGCTCTCCATGCATGATGTCCTCAACACACTCCTTCGTGAAATTCATTTATGAGTCTCTTTGTTTCAGATTCTACCAAATAGCTTAGTAAAAAACCCAGAGGATCCTTCCATTATAATTGGCTATCCATGATACAATATTTTACTGTGTGCAACTTCAACGTTCTAGATTTGGAAGGAGTCTCATCACCTGGGCACTGCATAGTTAGAAGGTAAGAGACTATATCTTTATACCAAGCTGAAGAAGAGAACTTCTCCTGGATTTGAGTTGTAGGTATTTGATCGTCAAATTCTTCTATATCTAGAATTTCTTCATAAGCTTGTAGATGGTTTAGTCCAAGTGCTCTGAAATTAGATTCAGTTAGTAGCTTAGCCAAACCTTGTCCTTTGATGAGCTTTGTTGGTTTCACCTCTAAGTCAGATTTTTGAATTTTAGCAAGCCATCGGCTCCTCCTTCCGTCACTATCGGGTTGAACCAATATATATTTAACGGAACTGGTGGGTACATATGCAATTATTTTAGAATGTAGTACATAGGTCCTGAAAGCCTTTATGGCCCTCACCATTGCATAAGAATTATTTTCTAGTATATCATATCTCAACTCTGTGTCTCTAAGGATTTTACTAAATAATGCTATTGGTTGTTCGAACAATTATTTTTTCTTCCGTAGGAGTATTGTCGCAATTGTGTGTTCGGATGCGAATGCAAAAATTAAGAATTATTTCAGATAATCTAGGCTTGCCAGCACCGGTGCTTCACCTATAACCTTCTTGATGTGTTTGAATGACACTTTGGATTTGGTCTTCCATTTGACCTCACTGTCCTTCTTAAGCATATCTGTAATCAATTTCACAATTTCACCGAAATTTGGGATAAACCTTCTTAAAAAAATACTTTTTCCTAAAAATGACTGAATCTCTTTTCTATTTCTAGGAATATTGATGGTATCTATAGGTTCAACGCTTTTCATGTTGATTTTGATTCCATCTCGAGATACTATATGGCCCAAGAGTTTACCTTCCTGCATTGCAAAGTGAGATTTCTTGGGATTTAAAGACAAACTGAATTTTCAACATTTCTCAAACGTCTATTTGAGGTGTACCAGGTGATCTGCATCAGATTTATAAAATACAGTTAGATCATCAAGATAAATGAAAATGAACTTATCTTTTTCATCAACAAAGGCGATGTCCATATCTCATTGGAAAGTGACACCTGCGTTCATCAAACCAAATGGCATTTTGTCATACATAAAGGTACCCCATGGGGTGGTGAATGTGGTTTTTTCTCTATCATCCTTGTGGACTGCAATTTGATTATAGCCCAAAAAGCTGTTAATCATAGAAATTCCATTTGCTCCAACCACTTTTTCCAATACATGATCCATTTTAGGTAATGGATAATTATCTTTGAGGGATGATTTGTTTAAATTTCTGAAATCTACACACAGTCTAATTTCACCGCTTTTCTTCCTGACTGGAAACAGGTTGGCTACCTACTCGGAATACCTGAGTGGTACAATGATTTTAGCATCCAAAATATTCTTTAATTTCTTTTCTATCATAGACAGTAGTATGGGATTTATCTGTATGAGATTTTTCCTGAATGGTTTAACACCCTGCTTTAGAGGAATCTTGTGTTAGATTATGGTGGTAACATAAGTTCTTAATTCATCAGAAGAATAGGCAAAAATGTCCTTATACTACATGAGCAACTCCACATATTTTCTTTTCATTTAAGGAGGAAGGTATTTATATATTTTTACCAGCTTAGGAGTATCCTTGGTGCCCATATCATGATCTTCAACCTCTTCAGGCTGAGGCTACAAGGTAGACTTTAAGGGAATGCCATCGTGATCAAATAATATCTCCAAAGGAATTAGACCCTTAGGGATATTATTTTTCTTTTAGCACTAGCATGCAATGATTTGCGATCTTATCTCGGAACTCCTGAGGATATTCACCTTCTTGCATGATCCAAGCAGGGTCATTATGATTTTCTTGGTCAATATGTGTTTTAGCAAAGTCATTCACCATTTATAGGAATTGTCTGATTTGTTTATCATCTTCAAATACCTTCCAATGTTGTATATTGTTTGGTATTGAGGGCATGTTCCTCATTTCTATGTGATACTTCAGTTTGAAAACAGTAGTAGGTACAAACGTTGAGGCTACTTTGTCTAATGAATCTACCTGTTGATTTTCTATTCTGGGGATGTAGTGAACATTAACCAATGAGAAAAAAATTCAAACAGATCCCAGGCACAATTTTGTAAGACCTCAACCTCGAGTGTTTAGCCTGGTACTACCGATTTATCTATTTTACAATTAATTCAACATCACCATAAACTTCCAAGTTTTTAATATTCAACTTCCTGGCAGCCTCTAATCCTAAGACCAGGGCTTCATATTCGCACACATTATTGGTGTAATCGATGTCCCATTGTAACCTGTAAGAGAAAGGGATAATAAAATCGTCCCTGGGTGCCACAAACAACACTCCATCTCCCGCTCCTTCACAAGATGAAGCTCCATCGAAATACATTTTCCAAACTCCAGTACTATATACATTTTTATTTGTCTTTTCTATTTTTTATTTTTCTGTACAATTTTCTTCTATACATTCCTCTAAATCATCATTAATCGATAAAATACAATTTCCTAAATCCTGATTAACAACATAAAATGGGTAATTATTCGGATTATGTGGATCACTTACTGTGTATGTCAGCCTTGTTTCTCTATACAGGCGGGTGAACTGTCTGCCGAAGATTGGGATTGTAGCGTATGTCATGTCGAGTTGAAGAGATCCCCCAAGTTTGGTGCCCCAAGACCTAGATAACATCATGCCATACTTTGGAGGGATATCAACAACAACCACATCCATCAAAATACTTTTTACAGGAATATGTGCAAGATTAACCACTAAATATTTAATCATACCCATACATTTAACTTTTCTTGAATCAAAATAATACAAATCTCTGTATGGTCTGGTAATTTCGAGACCAAGTCTATCCATAATAGCTTTGGGTATCACATTGTGGGAAGCTCCAGAATCCAACATGCAATTATGGAGCAGATGATCATTCACAGTTAGCGTAATGTAGAAGGGAGCGATAGTATCTCTGGCACCTTCAAAGTGCAGACCAAATATTATATTTGATTTATCATCTTCTAAATTTATATCATCACCCTGACTTTCAATATCTGAAAAATTTATCATTTTGGCAATTTGTTTTCTGTATGTAGGGTTCTTTTCCAGTTCGACCAGAGGTACAGGGATCTTGATCTTATTAATCTCATTCTCTAGATTAAAACTTCCAGCTGTCTTATCGACTTCTCTAGTTTGGATTTCTGTCTCCCTTTTTTCTGATTTATTAGTATGAGTTACTTTCATTTTAGGTGTTTTTGTTTCGATAGTCTGTGTTTCAATTGTTTTTTTTTTATAGTCTATGAGTCAACTACTTTTAATTTGGCATTTTGTGAGTCAACTTCTTTTATTTTGGCAGTCCGCATTTCAGCTACTTTTATTTTGGTAGTCTATGTTTTAGTTGCTGGTTGAGCTACCTCATTTTTTTTAGTTCTCGAGAAGATTTTCTTCGGTTCAGTAGTTGTGATACTTCTATCTCTAGGCCTTAGATTATACTTCTACTGGAGCTCAGCCATTATATTATTGGTGATTCCTTGATAAGCAGAATCTTCTGTGATATTTATGTTATCATCCTTATTAGACTGGTATTTTGCATTTAAAGACCTTTCATAATCTTTCCTCGTCAACTGGGTTTATTGACAATCATCGCCAAGATTATTCCTATCTTCCTCTAACTCCTCAAAGTTTTGCATATATTCTCCTCCTACAAAATTTTTGTTTTTAAAGGGAGTCTGAATCTTTTGGTCTTCACTTTTTATTTGTCTTTGTTGTATTTGAGGGTTAGGATTCCTTCTAAAATATTTTCTTACAAATTGATAAATTTTAGATTGATCTAGTTCCATCTTTGAAATTTTGTTTGATGGTTCTTTGATTATCTTTTCCATATCATCCATTTTATCTTCCGAGGACCTCCCAGATCCGGAGGGTCCTGCTTGTTCTCTAAATCGTCTAGTCTCTTTGTTTCCAGTTTCGATTTTATCTTTTAATTTTCCAGATGCCATCATATTTGACTTGATGTCCACAACATTGTCTTGCATTCTAGTGAGGTCAACAACTCTCCTTTCCCTCAACAGTAGAAACAAATTGGGCTCGAAATTCCCGACGAAATTTACTTTTTCTGTGGGTTGGGAAGGTTTAACCTATGCTGGGATCTTGTTATATAATTTATTAAATCTTTGAGTGAATTCAAGAACTGTTTCTGAATTTTTCTTTCTTAAATCTCCAAACTTGGTCAAATAATATAGGTGATCTTTTCTCTCTCCCCATTGTCTGAGAAAGGCACTTTCTAACTCGTCATATGATCCTATTGAACCTTCTGGCAGTCCTCGGAACCAGGTTCTCACCTATCCTTCGAAAGTTTGAACTAGTAGCCATGAATAAAAATCCTTGTGTTCGAGGCCAAGAATATCGATGAATTGATTGAAAAAATTTATGTGCTCAGTAGCGGTTAGGTCTCCCTCTCCTGTAAAATTTGGAAGATTTTTCATATAGTTTTCGGGTAAATCGTGGAGGGGAACTGTGAAGACCAAAGGAGCATATCTAGAAGCTACTTTAACAAAAATTCTAGGAGGTGGGGGTGGTCCTTAACTGCCTCCTCCTCCTCCTTCGGCACCATGTCCTCCTCCACCTC
>SNQJ01S0051835.1:89403-124684 GCA_010110895.2 Picea sitchensis
CATTTAAATGTTGAGATGAGGGCAATCATTTAATGAATTTCCTTTCATCATCTCTTTTGGACTAGATGAGGGCAATCATTTTATGAATTTCCTTTCACCATCTTTCTTATATTTTTTAAAACATGAAGTGGGGGCAATCAATTTGTATAGAATATATCAGGGATGATATATGTTTATAATTTAGCAACAGAGGTTTGTCAACTCACTTTGATTACTCTGGACTAATCCTCCTTTGACCTTCAAAACACCTTTGCCTACAGGGAAGTTCTCACGAGGTTTTTTAATTTTCCAGGGACTTTCCTTGAGTGAAGCTAATCAGTTTAAACCTATTAGAAGGGATAAGATAGTTAGGATTAGCCTAGACATAATTTTGTGTTTAGTTAAAGTTAGAGGAATCATAAGAGTTTTTACCTATCCTTGTTTTGAAGATTTGTTTATGAGTTTTTAGGGTTAAGGTGAGACCCTTTTTCCTCTATGAAGACCATGGGATGGTATCATGAATCATGTGAAAATAAAACTTGAAAATGAGGAGGGGAACCGAATGAGGATTCAGATGTTCTGTTGTAAACACAGTCAATCTTATACAAAAATTTTACTTGATTCTTGAAACTTTTTCTTTAAGGTCTTCTTATTGCTTATTTTTTATTATAAGTTTTATTTCATTTTTATTTTATCCATAGAAAACTCTGATAATTAAAACGTAATTTTTTATTCCTCTGGTTATAGATTAGGTGACAATATTTGTACATATGAGACCTCTGTCATACTACATGATATTTCTTTGAAAATTTAAACAGGGCAGAAGCTCATACCTTAGATTTACTCTTATATTTTCAACCAAGTAAATTATTTATTTATCACCTGTTTCAAGAGAAAGCCAATGTTCTGATACATGAAGGTCGGTTTCTGATGTCTCTTATCTCTCGACTATCGACAAGTATCTTGCATGACAATAACATGAAGAGTGTAAGGAACTTACGTGAAACATAACTCTATGTGTTACTTATTTTTATATTTTTGTTTTTATGAAATCAACTAACCCGGTTTTATTTATAGTGAAAGTAAAAAATTACCAAAAAAGTGAAAAATTGTGAATCAAAAGACAAAGAAATCAAACTGGTATGTACAGTGAGAGTTTGGAAACTGATTATTGTATAAAATGCTTCAGGTTACGCCCATTGATAGGGGCATTGAGGATTTTACCATCTAGATTTTCTAACAAAAATGACTTCTTCCCTTCAGAAGCTGTGACTTTGAAAGGTCCACACCAGATATGGTCGAACTTTCCATGCCTTCCCAAATATTCCTTTCTAGCATCCCACTTTAAGACTAGGTCACTAGGGAGGAATTCCCTATCTTTATCTTTTTGTTCAAACAGGGCTTTCATATTGTCCTGATACTTCTGAAGTTTTTCATCCACTTCTGCCCTATTCTGCTGGACTTCAATCAATTGATTTATTTTTCTGGTGATGTGATTTGGCACTTCCTTTTCGTCTTACCATAGTTTCATTACAGGTAGATCCAAGTTTATGGGTAGTACCACATCAATCCCATACACCATTTGAAAAGGGGACATATCGATCGATTTCTTGGTGCCTATCTGATTATCCCACAAAGCATATTTCAAATGCACATGCCAGGCTTTTGTATTTTCGTTCAACACTTTTTTAATTATGGTGATCAAGATTTTATTTGATGATTCAACTTATCCATTACCTTGAGGATAGTAAGATGTGGAATGGCCTAGTACAATATTGTACTTTTGGAATATCACCATAGATTTAAATGCCTGGGCATTATCTATAACTATATTCCAAGGACAGCCAAATCTAGATAGAATGTTTTCCTCCAAGAAATTTATCACCACCGAATCCATAGCATTTCTAGTCGGAATGGCTTCTACCCATTTAGTGAAATAATATGTAGCAGTCAGAATCCATTTGTGTTGCACGCTAGAGTGTGGATTGATTTCACCGATAAAATCTAGCCCCCATTGTTGAAACAAGGATTATGTTTTAACTGGGACCAAAGGTAATGCGGGAAGCTTTTGCTTGCCTGAAAATAGTTGGTAGGGGTTACAGGCTTTGACTTTAGCATTCACATCAATGAATAATTTAGGCCAATAATATCCTACTCTCAAGATTTTATAGGTCGTTGCTCTCCATGCATGATGTCCTCAACACACTCCTTCGTGAAATTCATTTATGAGTCTCTTTGTTTCAGATTCTACCAAATAGCTTAGTAAAAAACCCAGAGGATCCT
This sequence comes from Picea sitchensis, assembly GCA_010110895.2. Taxonomy (NCBI): domain Eukaryota; kingdom Viridiplantae; phylum Streptophyta; class Pinopsida; order Pinales; family Pinaceae; genus Picea; species Picea sitchensis. The sequence continues at coordinate 91,666 of SNQJ01S0051835.1, forward strand.
TCCATTATAATTGGCTATCCATGATACAATATTTTACTGTGTGCAACTTCAACGTTCTAGATTTGGAAGGAGTCTCATCACCTGGGCACTGCATAGTTAGAAGGTAAGAGACTATATCTTTATACCAAGCTGAAGAAGAGAACTTCTCCTGGATTTGAGTTGTAGGTATTTGATCGTCAAATTCTTCTATATCTAGAATTTCTTCATAAGCTTGTAGATGGTTTAGTCCAAGTGCTCTGAAATTAGATTCAGTTAGTAGCTTAGCCAAACCTTGTCCTTTGATGAGCTTTGTTGGTTTCACCTCTAAGTCAGATTTTTGAATTTTAGCAAGCCATCGGCTCCTCCTTCCGTCACTATCGGGTTGAACCAATATATATTTAACGGAACTGGTGGGTACATATGCAATTATTTTAGAATGTAGTACATAGGTCCTGAAAGCCTTTATGGCCCTCACCATTGCATAAGAATTATTTTCTAGTATATCATATCTCAACTCTGTGTCTCTAAGGATTTTACTAAATAATGCTATTGGTTGTTCGAACAATTATTTTTTCTTCCGTAGGAGTATTGTCGCAATTGTGTGTTCGGATGCGAATGCAAAAATTAAGAATTATTTCAGATAATCTAGGCTTGCCAGCACCGGTGCTTCACCTATAACCTTCTTGATGTGTTTGAATGACACTTTGGATTTGGTCTTCCATTTGACCTCACTGTCCTTCTTAAGCATATCTGTAATCAATTTCACAATTTCACCGAAATTTGGGATAAACCTTCTTAAAAAAATACTTTTTCCTAAAAATGACTGAATCTCTTTTCTATTTCTAGGAATATTGATGGTATCTATAGGTTCAACGCTTTTCATGTTGATTTTGATTCCATCTCGAGATACTATATGGCCCAAGAGTTTACCTTCCTGCATTGCAAAGTGAGATTTCTTGGGATTTAAAGACAAACTGAATTTTCAACATTTCTCAAACGTCTATTTGAGGTGTACCAGGTGATCTGCATCAGATTTATAAAATACAGTTAGATCATCAAGATAAATGAAAATGAACTTATCTTTTTCATCAACAAAGGCGATGTCCATATCTCATTGGAAAGTGACACCTGCGTTCATCAAACCAAATGGCATTTTGTCATACATAAAGGTACCCCATGGGGTGGTGAATGTGGTTTTTTCTCTATCATCCTTGTGGACTGCAATTTGATTATAGCCCAAAAAGCTGTTAATCATAGAAATTCCATTTGCTCCAACCACTTTTTCCAATACATGATCCATTTTAGGTAATGGATAATTATCTTTGAGGGATGATTTGTTTAAATTTCTGAAATCTACACACAGTCTAATTTCACCGCTTTTCTTCCTGACTGGAAACAGGTTGGCTACCTACTCGGAATACCTGAGTGGTACAATGATTTTAGCATCCAAAATATTCTTTAATTTCTTTTCTATCATAGACAGTAGTATGGGATTTATCTGTATGAGATTTTTCCTGAATGGTTTAACACCCTGCTTTAGAGGAATCTTGTGTTAGATTATGGTGGTAACATAAGTTCTTAATTCATCAGAAGAATAGGCAAAAATGTCCTTATACTACATGAGCAACTCCACATATTTTCTTTTCATTTAAGGAGGAAGGTATTTATATATTTTTACCAGCTTAGGAGTATCCTTGGTGCCCATATCATGATCTTCAACCTCTTCAGGCTGAGGCTACAAGGTAGACTTTAAGGGAATGCCATCGTGATCAAATAATATCTCCAAAGGAATTAGACCCTTAGGGATATTATTTTTCTTTTAGCACTAGCATGCAATGATTTGCGATCTTATCTCGGAACTCCTGAGGATATTCACCTTCTTGCATGATCCAAGCAGGGTCATTATGATTTTCTTGGTCAATATGTGTTTTAGCAAAGTCATTCACCATTTATAGGAATTGTCTGATTTGTTTATCATCTTCAAATACCTTCCAATGTTGTATATTGTTTGGTATTGAGGGCATGTTCCTCATTTCTATGTGATACTTCAGTTTGAAAACAGTAGTAGGTACAAACGTTGAGGCTACTTTGTCTAATGAATCTACCTGTTGATTTTCTATTCTGGGGATGTAGTGAACATTAACCAATGAGAAAAAAATTCAAACAGATCCCAGGCACAATTTTGTAAGACCTCAACCTCGAGTGTTTAGCCTGGTACTACCGATTTATCTATTTTACAATTAATTCAACATCACCATAAACTTCCAAGTTTTTAATATTCAACTTCCTGGCAGCCTCTAATCCTAAGACCAGGGCTTCATATTCGCACACATTATTGGTGTAATCGATGTCCCATTGTAACCTGTAAGAGAAAGGGATAATAAAATCGTCCCTGGGTGCCACAAACAACACTCCATCTCCCGCTCCTTCACAAGATGAAGCTCCATCGAAATACATTTTCCAAACTCCAGTACTATATACATTTTTATTTGTCTTTTCTATTTTTTATTTTTCTGTACAATTTTCTTCTATACATTCCTCTAAATCATCATTAATCGATAAAATACAATTTCCTAAATCCTGATTAACAACATAAAATGGGTAATTATTCGGATTATGTGGATCACTTACTGTGTATGTCAGCCTTGTTTCTCTATACAGGCGGGTGAACTGTCTGCCGAAGATTGGGATTGTAGCGTATGTCATGTCGAGTTGAAGAGATCCCCCAAGTTTGGTGCCCCAAGACCTAGATAACATCATGCCATACTTTGGAGGGATATCAACAACAACCACATCCATCAAAATACTTTTTACAGGAATATGTGCAAGATTAACCACTAAATATTTAATCATACCCATACATTTAACTTTTCTTGAATCAAAATAATACAAATCTCTGTATGGTCTGGTAATTTCGAGACCAAGTCTATCCATAATAGCTTTGGGTATCACATTGTGGGAAGCTCCAGAATCCAACATGCAATTATGGAGCAGATGATCATTCACAGTTAGCGTAATGTAGAAGGGAGCGATAGTATCTCTGGCACCTTCAAAGTGCAGACCAAATATTATATTTGATTTATCATCTTCTAAATTTATATCATCACCCTGACTTTCAATATCTGAAAAATTTATCATTTTGGCAATTTGTTTTCTGTATGTAGGGTTCTTTTCCAGTTCGACCAGAGGTACAGGGATCTTGATCTTATTAATCTCATTCTCTAGATTAAAACTTCCAGCTGTCTTATCGACTTCTCTAGTTTGGATTTCTGTCTCCCTTTTTTCTGATTTATTAGTATGAGTTACTTTCATTTTAGGTGTTTTTGTTTCGATAGTCTGTGTTTCAATTGTTTTTTTTTTATAGTCTATGAGTCAACTACTTTTAATTTGGCATTTTGTGAGTCAACTTCTTTTATTTTGGCAGTCCGCATTTCAGCTACTTTTATTTTGGTAGTCTATGTTTTAGTTGCTGGTTGAGCTACCTCATTTTTTTTAGTTCTCGAGAAGATTTTCTTCGGTTCAGTAGTTGTGATACTTCTATCTCTAGGCCTTAGATTATACTTCTACTGGAGCTCAGCCATTATATTATTGGTGATTCCTTGATAAGCAGAATCTTCTGTGATATTTATGTTATCATCCTTATTAGACTGGTATTTTGCATTTAAAGACCTTTCATAATCTTTCCTCGTCAACTGGGTTTATTGACAATCATCGCCAAGATTATTCCTATCTTCCTCTAACTCCTCAAAGTTTTGCATATATTCTCCTCCTACAAAATTTTTGTTTTTAAAGGGAGTCTGAATCTTTTGGTCTTCACTTTTTATTTGTCTTTGTTGTATTTGAGGGTTAGGATTCCTTCTAAAATATTTTCTTACAAATTGATAAATTTTAGATTGATCTAGTTCCATCTTTGAAATTTTGTTTGATGGTTCTTTGATTATCTTTTCCATATCATCCATTTTATCTTCCGAGGACCTCCCAGATCCGGAGGGTCCTGCTTGTTCTCTAAATCGTCTAGTCTCTTTGTTTCCAGTTTCGATTTTATCTTTTAATTTTCCAGATGCCATCATATTTGACTTGATGTCCACAACATTGTCTTGCATTCTAGTGAGGTCAACAACTCTCCTTTCCCTCAACAGTAGAAACAAATTGGGCTCGAAATTCCCGACGAAATTTACTTTTTCTGTGGGTTGGGAAGGTTTAACCTATGCTGGGATCTTGTTATATAATTTATTAAATCTTTGAGTGAATTCAAGAACTGTTTCTGAATTTTTCTTTCTTAAATCTCCAAACTTGGTCAAATAATATAGGTGATCTTTTCTCTCTCCCCATTGTCTGAGAAAGGCACTTTCTAACTCGTCATATGATCCTATTGAACCTTCTGGCAGTCCTCGGAACCAGGTTCTCACCTATCCTTCGAAAGTTTGAACTAGTAGCCATGAATAAAAATCCTTGTGTTCGAGGCCAAGAATATCGATGAATTGATTGAAAAAATTTATGTGCTCAGTAGCGGTTAGGTCTCCCTCTCCTGTAAAATTTGGAAGATTTTTCATATAGTTTTCGGGTAAATCGTGGAGGGGAACTGTGAAGACCAAAGGAGCATATCTAGAAGCTACTTTAACAAAAATTCTAGGAGGTGGGGGTGGTCCTTAACTGCCTCCTCCTCCTCCTTCGGCACCATGTCCTCCTCCACCTCCGACACCGCCTCTGCTGACACCACCTCCTCTGGCAGCAGCCATTGGTAATCTAGGGGATGAAACTTGGAGATTGTAGAGAGGGTTTTCAGATATGTGTAGTGACCTTTCAGTTACTTTGGAATGAAACAAAAGAAATTCTGGGAATTGATCGTCAGGAGACAGAAAAAATGAAAATGGGGGAAATGAGAGATGACGACTAGGTTCTTTAGACTTGCAAGATATATATAAACAGGAGAACCAGTGGGAGTCGAATCGATGTGTAAGATATATTCTTCAAAACTTCAGGAATTTGGACTCTTTACTTCGAGAACTGATGGAATATCAATCGAAGTAGGTATCAAGATGGGCACTTTACCTTTATTTGTAAAGGAGGTAGTTGAATCAGTTTCGTCCTTTATCTCGGATAAAACCAATTTGGGATTTATGATTTTGGCTTCAATTCTCTCAGTTGATGTTTCTCTAAAATGGATTTGGGTGGAAACTTCTTGCGGAGTTAACGGTTCAAGTGGAACCTTAGCATTAGACTGCGTGGGTTTAGGTTGGTAAACCTTACTTGTGGAAGCAGTGGTTTTCTTGAGGTATCCCCTTGGTTTTAATATTTTTTCAGGGTCATATACAGGCGTGTTCTACTTATCATCTGGTTTCTGTTTGGTACCCCTTCGACCAAATGCCATTTTGTTAATAGTGGAGTCGCCAAGTGAAAGATAACAAATTTAGCCTTATAATGTATTCAATATTTGTTCACTATCAAAGAGAGAAACTTACCATGTCGTTCTCCCAGGGAAAAATAACTTTGTTTCTCTGTCCCTGGAAATGGCGCCAAAAATATGTTGTTCCTGAGTTTATACTTAAGGCTCAAAGCATAAAGTCAGGCATCGGGAAATAAGGAAAGTTTTAATGTTTGGTTTTTCTACCTCAGTTATGTGAGAAAAATTCCTTAAATTGAATTAATAGTATAACAGCTCAGAGGCCATTTTTTGTGTCTGAGTTAAAATTAAAAATATTGAATGAAATGAGAGAAAAACATAAAGCTGTTAGAAAAAGCAATGCATCAATCGTAGAAGAATCTTACTTTGTTACAAAAGAAGAAAATAGATAATATAACCTTAAATGAAGCATAAAATGTAGCAATCTAATTAACTCATAGGTCTTGTATTTGCTAACAACAAATACAGAGGAAAATTTGTTTGTTATCAGATAACTAAATGAAATATAACCACAGTAGATGTTGTACTAAATTGCGATCAAGCATTCATCAAGGAAATATATAAAAAGATGTTGGAATGTGTAAATACAGATGAACACATAACTCAAACTGGATGAAATGTGGAATCTCCAATCTACACTTGTATTAATTATCAATGAGAAGAATTTTCTCAATTACAACCGGCAAGAAGCATCCCTTTCATTCTTTCGAATATGTATTTATACAAAAAAAAATTCACAACCCTAAGTGGTTGGAATCGTCCTTATTTCTAAAAGTAATAGTTACAAAATGAGAAAGGTGGAATGCTTCATTTAGTTCTCCTTTGTCTCTTTCTCATGTTGGTAGAGGCATTTTCCTTCCTTGTTTCTCATCTTGGACACATATAGTCTCTAATCATGACATGCACGGATGATGTGTACAGGTTACCTCAATGGTTCTTTGAGGTACTGCCTTTTCCTTGTCTAATATATTTGACACACCAGCTTACAAATTGTGTTATTAGTCTAGAGGGTTTTGTCACATCCTTTGCTTCAAAGATATACAATTTCTTTTCTAATAGTGGTAATCTATCTTCTAGTATTTTGTCTTCTGAAGTCATTGACTGTAGCTGTAAATTAGGTTTCACCAGATATATATCTATCTGAGTGATGTAGACCTATTTTAGTTGCAAGATTTCATCCTGAGCTTCTTCTAAGCTTGTTTTTATATCAAGTTGATGTTTTTCTCTATCAACTTGTCTCAATACTTCAGAAATATCATCTTTTCCAATGCCCAAAGGATCTTTATTCAGTGAGTGGAAAGCCTCTTCATAAGCCTCTTTGATCTCCTTAGTTGTTCTTTTTCTTTCAACTATGTTAACTTCCTAGGTATTCAATATTATGTTACCTCTGACCTGCTCTGAGACAGACAACCTGGGAACTACAGGCATTTCTTGTCTAGTCGATGACACAACCGCTTCTTTAAAAGTGACCCGAGCTGCAGTAGCCTCTCTTTTTATGAAAAGCATATTATCCAATGATTCGTTCACCACCCGAAAATGATTTTGGTTAATTTCCACCTTGTTCAAAATGCTTCGTTGCACTAACTCCATCTTCTTACCTATCTCCACTGACTTTTCTTGGAAAACGGTTATATCTATAACCATGTTCTCAGTCAACTTCACCTTGGCCTGCAATTTCTTCACCAATTTGCTTTGCCAAATGGCCCGTTCTTCCCTTGCATGAACATTCTTATGCATCTCGTCAAGATTGGATTTGAGCTTTTGAATTTCTTCTCTATCACTAGCTCTAGCCTCTTCAAAACCCTTGTTGACTTCACTACTGACATTCTTCTCTACAGTTCTTATTTGATCCTGCAATTTTCTTATGAATAGATTTCTTTGTTTCAATTGCTCTTCCAGATTTCTGACCGACCACTGATTGGTCGTAGCGAAGGCGCCTAATGAACCAGCCATTTCCTTGGCGAGCTATGAATCCTCCAAGCCCTGTCCATCAAATATCATCCTTTTCCTTTTGGTTACTACCCCTTCTTTCTGCTGTGATTATCTTCTGACTATGGCCCTCCTTTTCGTGCTAAAGAAATTTTTTGAAGGAGGCATCTCTTCAAGCGGGATCAGGGTAAGATCGCTTGCAAATATAATTTTGGGACTAGGAATTCTGAAACTTGACTGCAGAGGGGTTAGTGTTGTAATTGGACTTCCTATCTCTATGAACTAATTTCCTTCTACTGTTTTTGAGGTATCAGTAGGGGTGACCAACGATAAAGGAGGTACCATTTGTTTCTATTTTAGAAGTGCCTTAGATTGAACCTTCCTTTGTGGCCCTAGATATACTGCCCGTGAGGTTTCTAATTCTTGTGTAGACACTTCGATATTCTTTGGGATTTCCTTGGTAGTTTGCTTATCAGAAGACTCTGGTTAAAAACTTGGAGGTATGGATCCCTACACTGGAGGAGTGGTTGTCAATTCTCCCTGTAATATCTTGGGCAAAATACTTTGTTTGTGCCTTTGGAAAGTGAAGAAACTGGCATGTTGATTAGGGGTTAACGTTTGAACTCTGTCTTGTACCTCCTCATAAGATCTTATTCCCTTGAAGATATCATCATATGGGGAGTCGTCCTGCACATATCTTTTCATATTGCATTGAGCTAGGTGATTCACCATGATCTTGTATGGATCATGTCTTTTAAATTCAATGTCAACCAATTTGACATCCTTTAAAGCTGTAGCCTCTACTATGGAATGGCCAAAATCTAACAAGGAAAACCTACCAACCTATAGAGGGAAGTTTGGCCAAACTTTCTTTTGAGCATCTTTTATCTCTTTGCCAATGCCTCATGTTACCTTCTAGTAAGACACTTCTCTGCACACCAGTCTATCGAGCAGAAACTTTGGGAGAGCGTGAGGGTAAACTGAGCATCCGAAAACCCTGATATATGAGAAATTTTCTTCAATGAACCAATCTGCAACCTTTTTAAGGTTTCCCATAATTTGATCTAAAATTTGAGGAGGTGGATGACCATATAGTGTTTGATGAATGAGAATCACTACATTATGACAAATTTCATAAAATAAATCTTTGGCCTTTTCCTCCCATAGTTTGGAATGATAAAAATGGATAGGTTCTGCACTGGTTGGGTTCCAGTTCCAATTCATCAATGGAAATGGAGTCATGAAACAGATGGCATCCATGACATACGCAGACATATAAAAAGGGGCAGGTTGGCCTTTTTACTTTTCCATTTTATACTCAGTAATTTCCTTGCTTAGGTTATCAGACAACATCTTAGCCCAGTTGAAAGTGTATCCCTCAACTGCCTCATGCATGATTGATACCCATTCCACCGAGAAATGAGTAGGGCTTTCCCTTCTGAAGATTCTACATAGCATCATGGATACATAGATCATATATTGATTTAATGATGCAGTGGAATAAACACCATGGGAGTCAGCTCTGAATTTCGCTAGATATCCCCACCGGGATTTAACTATGTCTGGGTAGCTTCGGTCAAATTGAACACATTCGTTTTGTTCAAAATCCATCACGAACGCAACATTATAAATATAGTTTGGATCAGGGGATAGTTTGTACATTACTTGGAGGTGTTTCGGCCTGAAAGAGACAACAACGAACTTTTGGTGATTGATGATGCTCCTGGTCTGCACATCAGTGTTTTCCATACCCCAGCTTATCATGTCATGATATGGCATGAGCTTCGGCTGCGTAGCTATTTTATGAAGCTTGATCTCTACTATAGTTCTGAGTTTAGTTCCGTGAGTGTCGTTTGTTTCATCTCCAAAATTGTCTGGGCAATTTATAACTTCGTGCTCCAAGATTTTGAAAATCTGCATCCAGGATCTAATTGAATCTACAACATGTGGCATAGTATCAGACAGAACGTCTGCATTCAGATTTGAACCTTCACCGGCATCATCATTATTCTTCGACGTTTTCCTGGGTGGCATGATGTCAGAAATAAAACATGAATACCTATTGCAGGGGAGAATGCGTAAGCTTTCTTTGTATAAAACTCACTACTTTGTTGAAGGCAAGAATGAAATTCAAAATGGAACACTTTTATTTACACTCAGTTTGCATTAATTCGAGCATGTTTTTACGGATTATGAATTTATTGGCTTTAATGAGGAAAGTACATTTGGTGATACACACTCTATGCTAGAAATCATTTCCGTTGATCCATAATAAATGTTACTAAATATTGCCGATTCACAATCAGGAGTTTGGGATGGAACAAAATTGAAATATCTCGAAAGCGAACGGGTGGAATATTAACTTACACTGTTAATTTCCTTTTAAGAGTTTAATTAATCATGTTTAAAACTCAATGCTTTCGGGAACTCGGGTTTCGGGATTTTTTAGATGTGATGAATGGAAAACCCCGATTCCCGAAACGCGAAATGATTAATTATCTTTGACTTAGTTTGATTTAATTAATCGATATTTAATCTTTCAGCATTTATCGTTTCATAAGTTTGCAAGTTGATTATTTGTTATATCTCTGAAAGGCCATTACCTGTGACGATGTATCAAGGATGAGTCATCCTAAAGGTGCCACGTGTTAATTTGAATCGTGCAAACTCTTAAACGACAAGCTTAGAAAAAATGTCGCTTGTCTACTAGGAGAAGACTCAAGACGCATATGTACATCCATACTCGTGTCTTTTAAAGCTTTAAGAACAATTAAAACAGATGTCTTTCGGGTATCGGGATTTTGAATGTTAAGACATAACAAAATATCTAAGACACGAAATGCTGAAGAAACTTTTGGTGATTTGACCCATTAATCATTTGGTGGCTCCATAAATCTGAAAGATTTTATATCATTCAATCATATGTAAAACTTTATCAACGATGAGACTCAAGTGATTTTTGTTTTTATTTAAACGAGAATGAAATTTATTAAAGTCTAAATATTAGAAAAACATGTATTCCAACGCTACTTACACTGGGGCCTAAGTAACCAACCACCTAACACATCTCTATGGTCTCCCATACCCATACAGATATTCACTAGGATGTAGTTACTAATGTATGTGATATTATACTTATTAAGCCTTGTGAGAATACCTAACTCCCACCTTACACCCAACTTGTCACACTATTTCACATACTATCCTTTATGCCATTTTGAATTAGAGGTCATCATTACCTAGTTAGTGCAAGTCCACAAGAAGAAATAAAGATGATTTCCATTCATCTTTTTGGGGTTTGCATGACACATTTTCTGGGATACCGAACATCATACTACCATTCAAGATTCACTGTTGTTGTGGGTGGGAAATCCCCCTATGGACTAGCATTAAGGGTTCTGTAATGCATGCAGAAATGACCTAAAGTCTCTTACTTATTACCATCATCCCAATCATAAACCCCATTATTCATATGTAAATAAAAGGATAAAAGGATCAGGTTACTATACCTTGACTTCCACGTTTGATGTAGATCCTTTCCCGTTCGGTTTCTCCTTGACTGAAAGTTTCCTCCCAAAGTTGACCTTCATTCACAAATAGACAAACAAAGAAATCCAAACATACATTTGATATATGAACTAATGGGTTAGAGATTCTATCAAAATATAATCAATATTAAACATTAAAAACCTCATATGGTGGGATGGGAAAATTACTTCTTTTATTAATCTCACAAGAATACCTTACAATAGTGAGATTGGCCACTGCTCCTCGAATCTGGTCCTGGGCTCCTCTTCAACTGTGCTCCAACTGCTTTCATATATGCTTCTCTTCACACAATAGTTGCAAAAGGTTGGGGCAAGGGGAATGCAAAATCGGGTAGAGTTTATTTACTATTTTTTTTCTCCTTCCAAATGGGACCCCTACCCCTTCTTTTATAGGCTTGGGAGGGCTAGGTATTTGGTCGAGTGACCAGTTATGGGCAGTCAAACGATTTAGGTAACTTACCCGAAACTGTGTGTTCTGTCTGCAAATTTCCATTTTTCGTTCTTTTGTAGGTATACGCGGGTTGTAGTGGGTTAGATAGCGTATACATGCGTGCAGTAGTGGTGCAGGGCACGTATGCCTTCAAAAGGATGATTTTTTGAAGAGTTGTTTAATAGTGTCTTGGAAAAAATGGCAAATGAGATGGCCTGATGCCAGGTGTGCATGTCTAGTGCAAATTAGGGTTATAATAGATGACCCCTAATGTCTGAGGTCAGAAGAGCATTTGATGGCCAAAATACATTACCAATATTTACCAACATACGAGGCGAGTGAGCCCAGGGACCAGAGTTTGAGAGGTGCCATTTGCAAAAGTAGCAATTGTCTCATTGAGGCAGGCATACCCATGCTCGGAATGAAATAAAATCATGGCTTCCAATCTAATACACTGCATATCCATGTCATATAACTATATAAAGTGTAGTAGTGAACAGTACACAATGGATATACATATCAAAATCAAAAGATATACATGTATAGTATCCATCTTCAAAAAGCTAATGATTCCTGATGGCTAGAGATGAGGCCTTCAGAGCTCGAGCAACAACTTCAAAATCTTCAAAACTTAGGTAGGAGTGTAATATGAGTGTACAACTTCACTACCTAGAGGTCTTTGACAACTCGCTGAGAAAAGACTAGAGGATCTTGATGATCAGGCTGAGGGCTTCATTGATTTCGAACAAAGACTTGATTGGGCTTTCAGGATGGCCGGGCAAGGTTCAAGAGACAAACTGCAAAGAAGTCGACTTAAGCTTGGTAACAAACTTCCCTTGGACAATATCACGACAAATGATGAGACTCAGGTAGCATGGCATTGACATAAGTTCACGATGTTGTAGGCAACGCAAACTCTCCAAATATTTGGAAGAATAACCAAATGGAGGAGGACACAACTCTATGTAGTGAGAATAACTTCCTAAGGTCATATTAAATCCCAGATCTTGACGATCAAACAAAAGGACGTGCTTTGTCTAAGGGTGACTCATTGTGTTGCCAATAAAAATAAAATACTTTTCCCTTCCTCTTTTTGGGTACATTTGATTTTTTTGTCTTTTTCAATAATTTTGGAGAAAGAATAAAAGAATGCTACATTACAAAAGGAGGAACGAGTGTCACAGATATACTAGTTCCAAGCACAAGGAACACGTTGATTCTCAGAGCAAGGAGACATATGCAAGAAAAGGACACTCGGAAAAATTCCTCCAGGGGTCAAGGTGTCAAGACACAAAGGCAAAGTGCTACAAGGATTGTGTTGTAAGGCATGCTTCAGATGGTTTAGTTGAGAGAAACATGGAGGCGGAATTAGGCCAAAGACGCGGGGATGCAAATGCGATTAATAAGACACAATCATAATGTCCTTTGATGTAATTTTAATGAGCCCAAAGAAGGTAAGCTCGGGGGTTTTTCATTTTTAGAGAGTCTGAAAAAACATAAAAGAAGACTCCACTGGGGTACCTTTTTCGAAGGTAGTCTAGTCAGCTCGAAAAAGGAGTAAACTAGCATCGAAAAGACGTCTATTCAAAATCATTTTAACGAGTGTGACAAAGACAAGATCACTCAACAATCTTTTCAATTTTAAGGAGTCTGAAAAGAGATTAACTATGGACTCTGTATGGGATGTTCTTCTGGACCATTTTAATGAGTGTGAAGAAACAAGGTCACTCGACCATCTTTTCAATTTTAGGGATTCTGAAAAGAGCTTAACTATGGATTGCGTGGGGGTTTCTTTTTCGTATATTTAGTCCCTCAGACCCAGAAAAGGATTAAAATTATACCTGAGAATACTCTTCTAGGGAACCAAGGCCCCTAAAGTTTACCTTTGTTCGTATAGTTTACCATCCTGACCCAAAAAGGGGCAAACTACCATCGGACAGATGTGACTTCAAATTTCAGTTTAGCGAGCGTGAAGGGCCACAAGATCGCTCGACAATCTTTTCCTGTCTAGAGGGTCTGAAAAGGGCTTAAAAGAAGACCCGTTGTGTTTTGGGAGTCCCGAGGTTGAGGTCAAGAGTGATAAGTAATCATGCAAATGAGGCTCAAACTCGTGATCAGGAAAAAATAATAAGGACTCTCGAGCCTATAGTCATTAGTGACTGCATGGACACCAAAATGCAACTAGGATTTACGTAGGGCATCCATGTTAAGGTAAGCTCTACCACTAAATTACGACACTTATAAAGAAGCAATGAGGGTTCTATGTCACAACTTGGTGGGGACGATCCTATGGTGTAGTGATAAAGAAAACGAGATGCAAAAAGTGGAGGTGGAATCCTAACTTAAATGCAACAAGTTGGAAAAACGACTTTTTACCAAAGGACCTTCCTAAAAAGACCTAAATCTCCAAAAATTTCCCAATACCCAAAGTAACACTTATCGTAACAATCCATAGAAAACTCTTGAACCATACTAAATGATTTTCAATTTAGAAAAAATGACAAAAGGGTCCAAAAAATGACAAAAAGCGGCCAAAAAGTCTATAAATAGAAGCTGGTAGCTCATTATCACCATTGTTAATTGAGAAATTGACTATGGAGCCAAAAACACCCCTTTGTCAAAAGAGTTGATTCCGAGAGCTTCGGTGGATGAAACAAACTTCCAATTGGACCAAGTAAGTACATACTAAGCCCCCTTGCATCTCAATTCTTCATTTATGCATTTCTTTTTGTTTTTTTGGGGGGCGCTAACCTTTAAAATGGTTGGCCCTACATATACATGGGTTGTCTTATGAAAACTAGCATATGCCCGCGTGAAGAAAAAATATTGCACACGGGCATACATGACTGTTTACATTACAGCCCATGTATACCCTCCAACATAGGAAAAAATTTAAAAAATGCAAGGGCTAATCCCTCTTGAACTTGTCAATTGTAGGATGTATGTTCACTGGAGGGAGAGAGAGCATGAGGACTTTGATTCTGTGGTCTCATATGAACCTGATGTTGTAGCTGCATTAGCTCAATGTGGCTTATTTAAGTTCTTCCAGAGTACATTTATGTAGGCACAACCTAGGCTGCTGAATGCCTTGATCGATTACTGGCACCCAGATGCGGAGGAATTCATGCTTGAGGGACAGTCGTTCACTCCAACGACTAAAGATATCTACTTTTTGGCTGGCCTCTCAAGGAGAGGGGAACCAGTCAACCTTCGCACTTTTCCCTCTGGGCCTCACAACATAGCTGAGTTGATTGGACTCCATTGTGAGGTAGGTACTGACAAAGTGGGCACTCAGGTGTCGGTCCATAAGATCAGCAACCTATCGCTGAAAGCGATAGTTCTACTCATTGTGCAAATTACTAGATCCATAGCTTTACACTAGGCTTCCTGGGCGCACATGAATTGTGCGGTTTAGTTCTTAAATGCACATCTTTTTTACTGGAGTACTACTTTACTAGACTGCATGAAAAGGCAGTTGACAGAGTGTCGTATGCGGAGGCACAAAAACTTTGGGTTTGGTACTATCCTTTGTTCTTTCTTCTTCGAGAGGGTACCTAGTCTGAGTTCGAGGGAGATTGTACATGTGCACGTATCCTCTTCTCCAGCAGTAAACAGATGGGTGACATTGTTGCCGTGACATGGAGGAGGGAGGACTATCAAGGCCTTTGACAACAAGTTTTTTGATTGGTGGTCTCGGTAGTTTTCGACAATAAAGGACTATCCCTATGCCGGAATCAACTTTTCCAGGGACCCTAACATGGGCGTACCTCCCAAAGTGGTACGAGGAGATCTTGGTAAGCTTGCTTTTCAAATTTATTTAATTTTTATGTTGCTTTTATATATATCATTTTTTTTGTATACCAGAGTATATGACAGATATGTGTCTGTTATGTGTAGATGTGGGACCAATGTGTCCAATGGAATTTGCGAGGACCAGATGACATCCTCGACCAGATGCTGCACTAGCCGCAGCCGACGGACCAACAGCAGTAGGGGGACCTCCAGTAGACGAGGCTGAGAGCGTTTCAAGATGGGTAGAGAGAAACCTTACCTCGCTCACTCACATAGTCCCCATGGCAGAGATCGAGGATCTTCCGCCATTTATGCAGCCTCATGTAGTTGGGGTGCCACGGACTTGGTTCCATCTTTTCCGGTGTTTGGCAAACGTCGTTGTTCAATACAATAGGGCCAACAAGCCCCGTCCTTAGTTAGGCTAGACTTCCTATGTGCCGAGGGCACCTTTTGTATATTTTTGAGGGCATAAGCCACGTGACTCTTTACTGGACGTATATTTGAGGCACTTGCGCCCACCCATGTACTCTGATATTTTCGATATTATATATGGACTTTTTATGTTTTTTTTATGTCTTATGGACTACATCTATTTTACAAATGTATTTACATGTGTGTGTGTGTGTTCTTTTTCTTATGTGTGTGCAATATGCCAATCTAACATATGATTAGCTAGAGTATTTGTAACTTGATTCAATCTCTTAGGAACATGGATATACGTAATGTAATCAAATATTCGTTCTAAGAGATGTACCCTAAGGAATCATCGGTTTAGAATAGGATCGTAAACGCAGTAAACCCCATTTAACTGAGACACAACCAGTTGAGCATCTAAATAGACCCGAAGGTGAGAGATACCATGCGACAAAGTGTCACGAATCAATTCTAGAACTGTGCTATATTCGGCGACATTGTTTGTGGTGTTACCTAAACAGATACCTTCTGAAGATAGCAACTGGCCTTGAGGTGTGTAAATTACCTAAGTTGCAGAAGCAAGCCTCTGAGTGTGCCAGCTTGCGCCATCTACGAACCCAATGAACACCTCGGATTCACTTGACATCTGCCACAGTTAAAAATATGACATTAAAAACGACACATCCATAAAACCAAAAGGACAAAAACTGACAAAATCAAATGTACAAGAACTATACATATGCTACAAGAAGTCACCTGAGTTGACCCACCTACGAGTAATACTTCTTGAGGTAGAGCCCATTTCTAGGATCTTCCAAAGCATTTCCCTCAAGGTATACTAGATGATAAGTGCCCTTCTTTAGAACCTCTTTGACGATGAAAGGTCTGAACCACATAGGTTTGAACTTGCCTGCCCCCAGGGGGTCCTTATCTTGGTCATAGACCAGGACAAGGTCACCTTCAAAGAAAATACGAGGACGAACGGACCGATCATACTGACACTTTACCTTTTGTTTGTGAGCCGTGTTAGCCAAGGCTGCATCAAAATGTTTCTCATTAAGTTGTTCGAGGTATAATAAACACTCTTCAAGTGGTGAAGTGTCTGGCAATAACTGTACTGCCAACTTTAGAGATAGGATCTAGCACTCTATAGGAAAGACTGCTTCCATCCCGTAAACGAGTTGAAAAGGTAAGGAATCAGTTGCAATCTTAACAGATGTTTGGTAGGCCCATAATGTCGAGTATAACATCAAATGCCAATTTGACTTGGCCGAATTGAGCGGTCGCTGTGAAATGGTCTTAAGAGATTTATTGACATCATCTACCTAACCATTCGCTTGTGGGTAGTAGGGTGACGAATGTTCTTTCTGCAAACCAAGTTTTGATGTTAACTCGGTCATCATTTAGTTATGAAAGTGACTACCATGGTCAGTGCCAATATCCCTCGGGATGCCGAACCTTGCTATTATCTAGTTGAACAAAAAGAGAGTTGCAGTTTCTCCATCATCTTTGAACGTTGGCATAGCTTTGACCCACTTCGTGAAGTAGTCTACATCTAAGATGATATAATGGTGCCCCCTTGCTGAAGGAGGGTTGCATGTAGTGTAATCAATCCCCCACTTGGTGAAGGGACCGACTGTGATGATGGGAAACATGGGAGCAGGGTGTGCCCTCATCTTCCGAGAGAAGCTCTGACATGGGTGGCACTTCTTGACCGATTCAACAGAATCTTTGATTAATTTTGGCTAAAAGTAACCGACTCGTAAAATATTTTGGGTTGTTTCCAACCCAGACAAATGATCGTCACATTCTCTAGTATGGCAATCATTAAGCATGATTTCTTCTTCTTCATGAGTGGGGCACTGACAAAGGATGAAATCTACACCTCAACGATACAAAGTGTCTTCGAGAATGAGATAGTTCTTAGCCTGATGGTGCATATGGCGACGCTCATCATGAGAAGCAGAGGCGGGGCACTTCAAAGTTTGGAGATAGACAAGTATGTCTCCATACTAGGGATCCAAAGATGTGATCAAAAACATGTCTCCTTGAATAGGCGAATCTTTGGGCATAACATCACCTGACTCGACCGAAAGTTCCGAGATGAGTTCCGCAAAGACCAGTGATATTTTGGATTTTGTCGAAACAAAATCTAAGTCAAATTCTTGGAGGGAAACTATCCATCAACTGATATTTCTGCCAATTACCTGTCGTGTCAACACGTATTGAAATGGATTCACAACGACAATGACGGTGGTCTTGCGAAACAAGATATAATGACGGAACTGTTGGATAGCATGTACTGCTGCCAACACAGGTTTTTCAATGTGGGAATAATTAAGTTCCGGTCCAACCAGGCCTCGGCTCAGGTAATAAATCACATATTCTGAGAGAAAATCATCCTCATGATCTAAGACCATACCGATGGTCGACTCTGCCACAACCAAGTACAATAAGAAATCTTTATTATAATTGGGTGGCCGAAGTAGAGGGGCAATTGTAAGGGCGTGTTTAAATGCTTCTAAAGAGCATTGAGTGGCTTCGTCTCAATGAAAAGGAATGTCCTTCTTCAGTAAACGCATAAAGCCCTTTGTGATCTCGGCATAGTTTGCGATGAAACGCCTCAAAAAGTTCTCTTTTCCCTATAAACTATGAAGATGAAGGATTGTATGCGGGGAAGACAGCTGAACTATTGCCTCGGCCTTGAGAGGATCGACCATGATCCCTATTGTCGAAACTATGAAACCTAGCAGACGACCCGACGTCACGCAAAAACTGCATTTTTTTGGATTCAAGCAAATCTAGAAGTAGCGACATCGCTCAAAGATAAGTCGAAGGTGTGTGGGATGATCAGTTCTCTTACGAGATCGTGATGCTAAATCATCTAGGTAGTCCTCGAATATATGTTTGAGAACATGGAAAGAAAAAGACATAGCCCGCTGAAAGGTAGCTCCAGCATTTTTCAGACCAAAAGGCATCTTGTGATAAGCGAATGTACCCCATGGACAAATGAAATTTGTTTCCTGTTGGTCTTCGATTTTGATATGTATTTGATTGTATCCCGAAAATACATCCATGAAAGAAAAGGCCTCGGAACCTATGCATTCATGGACTATTTGGTCAATGAATGGTGTGGGGAAATTATCTTTTGGACAGGCTTTGTTCAAATCATGGAAGTCCATACATACGCGAATCATACCCTATCTTTTGTCGACCGGCATGGGATTTGACACCCATTGGGTCAAATGGATGGGGTAGATAAAACCTCCTTTGAGAAGTTTCTCTACTTCAACCTTAATAGCTGTTGCTTTCTTAGGATTAACCGGACGAAGCTTCTGCTAAACTAGCTTAGCGTCAGGATAAGTCGTGATTTCGTGTTCAACAATTTTTGGATCAATGCCTTGCATTTCCTCGTAAGACTAGGAAAAAATGTCACGGAATTATTTAAATATATCCATGTAAATTCGAATCTCCTCGGGGGAACAATCAGCTCCGACGAAAACATTCTCCATGATGCCAGGGGTTCTGGAGATATAAATAGGTATAGTTTCAGCAACAGTTTCCATATTACCCTCGGAATAAACAACATGCGTAGCCAAGGGATTGATAGCACAAGACTTATCTCCAGTCATAGTCAAATTGAATTCCCCTACTTCAATTGTTCTTAACTCTGGGAGGAAATAAGATCTATGATGGAGATCGTCCCAGGGTTTGTCAGGACTAGTCATTACTTCAATGATCGCTTTGTCTGAGGGAAAGACTAAGTCTAAAGAATCAGTATTGGCAAGGGAACCCTGAGCCCAAATAGGCTCTAGGATAGGATCTAACTCTTGCGCGGGAGTCGGATCAGGGTCGACGGAAGTTTATTGTACTAAAGAGTATGCAACTTCTGCCACAGACAAGGGCATGGCCATACCATGGTACCCTGCCCCTTCCATCATGGCTGATGGGGAAGGAAGAATTCACGGATCATTGAAGTAAGTCATACGAAACGACGAGACTTGAAAAATCTCAACCTTAGGCTGATATGATATGAACTTAACATCGCCTTGAGGAGGTGAGTAATCGAAAGTACCCATCAAAGGTGGGCACAAACCAACCCCTATGTTGACGATTCCAGGTTGAGGGTTATCAATCATCGGGACTGTGGATGCCCCCAATGAAGGGTCAGGACGGGAGAAAGACAACTAATCAATGGTCACGATCTGACCCTCATGTGGAAACAACAAGACCCGAAAACCTGTAGTGACCACTGCATGCATGGCATAGGTCCAACTCCTTCCTAACAAGAGATTGTAGTCGAGAGATGCATCGACCACTTCAACCTCAACACACATGGTCTTCCCTCCTAACTACACAAGGAAAGAGGGGATGATACCATGTGGTCGAAATGAACGACCATAGAAAGTGGTAAGAAGAGTAGGTGACGGAGACAAAGCGGGCTGGCCAATGACCTTCCAACACACCAAAGACATTATGCATGTTGAGGCGCCCTCATAAACCACCGTGCAGAAAATGTTCCGAGTAAAAGTTTTCGTGGTGTAAGCCACTACTATTTGGAATGATACATGGTAAGGGAGACGAGGTTTTAAGTCAGTCGTATCAAGCATGATCGTACCTGTATTACAAGTCTCGGCAGATCCTAAGGCAGCTAACAGAACCTTTCTCTGGGAAGGGCAGTTTTGGAGGACCTCCAAAGCTGACATCGCACAAAGGGTTTGAGACAAATCCTCCACCACAAAGTAGTTCTGGGTGACCCTTGCATTTGAATTGTGAAAATATTTCTTGAACGCACTTTTTGGGATGTGTGTCATTGTTTCGCCCAATGTCTTCTCGATATGGAGAGGAAGATATGGGTTTTCAGCTTCTTTACCCTTCTCATAGGTGCTTGGCTTTCTGTAGTCATGTGCTCTAGTCAATATATAGGCATCACCTTTCATCATATACACATTCACGGACAAAGGATTACTCGAAGACAGAGGGGGTCCTTGACTGTCCCCTTTTGTGCTTGGACAGGCTTGAGTTAAATTTTACCCATGTTGAAATGGGTTCGTTAACACAATAGGCTATTACCGTGACAATAACTTTTGGGCCTACACAAGTCGAGGGCACTGGTGAGTCGGGTGGTCTTCCATGCACAGGTTACACAAATACTTTGACTTCCTCTTTTCTGTATTTCCCTCGCCAACATTATTAGTGGGTTTCTTATCCCCTTTACCCTTCTTTCGTTGTTTCTTCTTTCCATCAGGCTCCTGGGTGGCCTTCGAATTTGTCGATTGCACACTGTGTACATCCGACGTTTGGGTAGGGGGAGCAGTTGGACCAATGTTTTGGCTGGCTGCTTTGTGCTGTATCAACAATTGTTGCAATTGTTTTATCAACTGATCAATGAGATTTTTTTTTACTGAACCAACAATACCATTGGCATGTGGTCCAAATCTCTGTCTAGTTTTATCAAGTATTGACCGTGGCGCATCCGACAAAATTCCGTACAGTAAATCAGACTGAGAGTAAATCAGCTCTAACTATTGAGCTCTCATGATTGCATCTTCTTCGGAAAACACTCCCAACGTTACGACGTCTTTGGATAACTGTGGGACCAAAGACTTATGGAACCACTCAAGCAGGAATGTTGGTGGGAATGGAACTTTAATCAAACTCTTCTGGCATCTCCATTCTCAGATGTGATTAGAGATATGGTCTGCCTTTGCTTTTTCAAACTTGGCCAACAATTTTGTGCCGACGTCGTATCTCATAGGTAATTGGAAATGGTTTAAAAAAGCCATTGCCAATTCACCAAAGGAAGAGTATCTTGAGCGGTCGAGCTCAATGTACCATTTTGCAACACTCCCAATGAGAGTACGTTGAAACAAATAGAACTGTATGGAGTTGTCTTTCAATGAATTAGATGAGCACCGAAGGTGAAAGGTAGTCACATGAACTCTTGGATCTTCGTTAGGCTTAGCTTCGAACTTTGGTACATCCGAAGGAAACTTGGTTGGCATAGGAGGCCAACGCGGATCTTGACAGATAGGATCATTCAAAAACCTTGTCAAGTCTGGAAAATGCAAAGTTGCTAGAAACAGTGGTTTGGGTTGTTGGTTATAACCATGGAAAAAGGGGCCTGGAGTTTGACTAGCACCAGGTTGCCAGGAAAATTTTGGTTTCTGACCATGGCTCTGGTAAAAACCATGGCCATGACCAACATACGGATTCTACATTTGTGGAGACATCATCGGTTGATTCTCGTAATAGGACGTAGACGGTTGGGCGTGCATTACATTCGAAGGAATTTGGGAAGGGTTTCCCCATGTTG
Source organism: Picea sitchensis (assembly GCA_010110895.2). Classification (NCBI taxonomy): domain Eukaryota; kingdom Viridiplantae; phylum Streptophyta; class Pinopsida; order Pinales; family Pinaceae; genus Picea; species Picea sitchensis. Next base: position 113,478 of record SNQJ01S0051835.1, read on the forward strand.
ATACCATGGGCATAGGTCTTGCACCTTGCCTGGGGTTCCATTGGTTATGGAAAGGGTTTCCCCCGATTGACATCCCTAACGAGGGAACTGATCCCTACCATGGATTCCAAGGTCCTTGTGTGGAAGGAATTCCTGGGTTTGCCCCCTGTACAGGAATAGTACCCTGCATAGGATTTTTTTGTCCATAACTGGGGTTGCCCCCAGTCAGAAAAGCAGCTGACGAGAAAGCGTTGTTACCAAACGCGTCGAACAAATAAAATGATGTCAAACCTACTAGCATGTTGTGAGAAGGTGGTTCTTGACTCCCTTCTCCAAACGAACTATGGTTTGTGTTTGGCCTGGCGGAATGCTGGTGAGCACCCCCGAGCGAAGGGGATGAAGGAGGTATATGAACTCCTCTGTAAGGGAAAGAGTTATAGGAAGTTGAACTGCCCCCCATGGATCCTTGCAAAGGAGCATTAGAGATCCCTGCCCCCAGACCTAAAGTCTGTAGAGTGGAGTAGGAAATTACAGGGCTCGTACCTGAGCTAGGCATCCCATATGAGAACGAAGGGCCTATCGTACTCTAGGTGAAAGGAGAAGTGGCCATTGCCATAGACGGAATCAGACCATTGCTCGAGGTAGAGGCGGTCGAGACCATGGTGGCTCGGACCAGTGACGATAGGTTAGGAGGTGGAACACCCCCTGTGGTGACAATCGTAGCGGGAATATGATAATTCCCTGAAGAAGTGGTAGCATTTGTTTCCATTGCTTCTTGTCACCCTGTCTGGTGCTTGTAACGATAAACCTGTACGGCAATAGGCACTAAAATATCAGTGGTTGGAGGTTTGTATGGACCAAGAGCTTCCGCTCCAAGGTCTGAAATGGTTGGTTCCTCTAGAATTGAAAGTTCTTCTCTCGGAGTTTGGTCGGGCAAATTTTTCTGTGACCCGGTCGCTTCAAAAGACCCTTACTGGTCTAGTTTTCGCCTTAGCGGTGGCGGGGGCGGCTCCAGTGTAACCGGTGGTAGGCCCATAAGACTTTGATACCGGCAGAGCTCTTGATCCTCCACTATGTGAGAAGATCAATGACACACTAGGGCTTTCTATTAACGTTCAAGAACCAACACACACTAGAAAAAGTCCCTATGAGATAAGACAAGCAATCACTAACTAGTTGGAAGAACAGTTACAAAAACCAACACTAGAGCAACTTACCAGTGCAAGTGCAACTTGAATATGGAAACACCCTCTGGGTATACTCTGCAAAGTGTGGCCCGATGTCTGTCCTAGGTATCGCAGTCTACTACCGCAGTCACCTGTGTAAGTCCATAAAATAAAGACAATTAGGTTTCTAGCATGTGAACATTCACCGGGTAGGTACAGTTGACAGTCAGGTGGACCGCAATGAGCAGGGTATCAAGCCCAAAACCTATCAAGGGTATCGAAAGCAAGTGGTCCGGAAAACAACTGAGGACCTCGAACAGATTCAAGACCCACAAATCTTCGTGGCAAATGCGATCGCCGAAATCCCAAGACAAGCCCTCTATATGCGTTCCCCACTACGCTTGGTCCGGATTTGGAGGGGTTATCTCCACTACCTTTCCACATGTGACCTCATGTTTAGACCCTATGTTAGAGGTGGGTCCTGAATAACTTTCACGATACTTGGATTTTAACACTCCCTAGCATAGACTCTTATGTTTGTTTTGCAGCCTTGAAGAGTTTCCTCTCCAACCTAAATCAAGGCTCTAGCCTAGACTAGTTGATGGACCCTACAAAACATAAAGTCCAGTTGATTTTAATTAATCGTTGATTTTTTGTGGCTTGTCTTAAGTCAAAGGTTATGAAAGTGAAACTAGTGATGTTTTTAGAGACGAAAGAGAAGATAAATAGAAAGCTGGAAACAAAAAGACATCTTCTTGACAAATTCATATTTGCACTTTTAACCAACTTTTCAAACTACTTTTTTCCTAAGATCTTTGAACAGAAAACTCAACATAGGATTTCGATCAAATACGAGCTACTTATGTACTAAGTAAACAACCAAGAACTTATGGAAGAAAAATGTTTCCCTGAGTATTAATGCAACCAACCAACTATTCAACCAAACAAAAATAAATGACAATTTGTATTTTTATTTCAACATGCCTTAAAATAATAGAATTGAAAAATGNCTAAAGCAAGCAAAAAGATAAAGTGAAGACAAAAAAAAAAAAAAAAAAACTTCTAGCCCTACTGTGGATCGCAGGGAGTCACTGACCAAACCCAAAAGGCTGATTGGAAAAGACTCACAGATTTGTCTAAAACTCTATTACAGAAACATCAAGAAATCTTTTTGATGAAAAGAAAACTATGCTACGGTCAAACCTAGGCTACAGACTGTGATTACAAAGACCAGGGCAGAGACCAAAAAAGACCCCTAAGAAGGCTGGCTTTTGACAGGTAAGAGGATGACTACCTCTCTTTGTCAAAATATATCCCCGACACAAACACGCTACTGTCACTTCGGCAACAAGTGTATATGCGCGGGTTGTCCAAAGGAAGAGAGTGTATGCACACATGCAGGGCTACTGTGGAGCACGTATAGCTCTGTAAATGCTCAAAAAAGTGAAAAAAACAGTCCAGCACAGGCAAGGAGCATTGGTACTAAAAACCAGAGTTCCTTAGAGACAGAGAAAATTACTTTGGCAAAGAAAATGAAAGGAAACTTTGATAAAAAAAAGCTAATATGAGGTTATTCCTAGGTTATAGACTGCAACACAGAGACCATGAACAAATCTAGGAAACCCTTGAGAAGGATCACTTCTGATAGGGAAAGAGGATGACTGCCTCTCTTTTAAAAAAACAAAATCTGGACTTAAGCACGCAACTGACACTTCAACAACCAACAGATGTATGCGGCCTGCCTAAAGGTAGGGCACATGTATATGCACGCAGGGATTCTGTAGGTTCCGTATACCTCGGTATATTTCCAAAAAGAAAATTAAACCATCAAGCAATCATGTAGGGAGTACTGGTATGGGAGACCAGAATCCCTACTAACTCGGACTCTTTCTGAAACTCAGAAAAAAAGGTAATCAAACCTAATTTAAAATACCCAGAAAGTGTCCCCAGAAAACCCTAGATATTCCCCAGTATGTTCGCCAATTATGTTGTGGGTGGGAAATCCCCCTACAGACTAGCATTAAGGGTTTTGTAATGCACGCATAAATGACCTAAAGTATCCTACTTCTTACTATCATCCCAATCATAAACCCCATTATTCATATGTAAATACAAGGATAAAAGGATCAAGTTACTATACCTTGACTTCCATGTTTGATGTAGATCCTTTTGTGTTCAAACACTCCTTGACTGCAAGTTTCCTCCCAAAGCTGACCTGCATTCACAAATAGACAAACAAAGAACTCCAAACATGCATTTTATCTATGAACTAATGGGTTAGAGATTCTATCAAAATATAATCAATATTAAACATTAAAAACCTCATATGGCGAGATGAGAAAAGTACTTCTTTTATTAATCTCACAGGAATACCTTACAATAGTGAGATCGACCACTGTTCCTCGAATCTAGTTCTGGGATCCTCTTCAACTATGCTCCAACTGCTTTCTTATATGCTTCTCTTCACACAATAGTTGCAAAAGGTTGGGGCAAGGGGAATGAAAAATCGAGTAGAGTTTCTTTACTATTCTTTTTCTCCTTCCAAATGGGACCCCTACCCCTTCTTTTATGGGATAGGAAGGGCTAGGTATTTGGTCGAGTGACCGGCTATGGGAAGTCAAACGATTTAGGTAACTTACCCGAAACTGTGTGTTTCATCTGCAACTTTCCATTTTTCGTTCTTTTGTAGGTATACGCGGGCTGTAGTGGGTCAGCTAGCATATACATGCGTGCAGTAGTGGTGCAGGGCGCGTATGCCTTCAAAAGGATGATTTTTTGAAGAGTTGTTTAATAATGGCTTGGAAAAAATGGAAAATGAGATGGCCTGATGCCAGGTGTGCATGTCTAGTGCAAATTAGGGTTATAATAACTGCGTAATCGTATCGTTAGGAAGCTTGAGTCAACTTTTGACTCAAACACAGCCAACAAATTGACAAGCATTAATTCAGGGAGGTCCACGTGATCTGAAGAAAATCTCCTCTGGGGAGATCGTGTTAGCTTATGTCTTTGGTCTATGGGTAGCACTAATTTCAAGGTTGGGGATTACTATTAAATGTGACTATCGACGAGTAGTCTTCATGCAGTTGTTTTTTTGAAGCTTGAGTTTGTCATTTAGATAAGGCGAAGGGGGGATATCGATCATGTCTTTCACTCTTGAATTGGACCTGGACTTGATAGGGATTAGGGAAATTTTGACCATTTATGTGCTTTCATTTGGACTCATGCAACTGATCTTTAATGTATTTTTGATCATTTTATCAAGCTGGTCAAAACACTCTCATCGCAGCAATGGATTATGTAGGAACATCACTTCTAGGAACACGAACAGATCCAAGAAATCCACTTGTAGTAACTACATGGAATATCAGAACAACACTAGGATAAACGCTCTTAAATTCTTACCGGTCGGAACATAAAAAAATATGAACATTTATGGGAACAATGACAAATGTACGTATGAAATTAGGGACACTGGCTAATTCTAGAACAAGAACCAGTGGGAACACCCCATATATGGGAACATCAGGCTATTTCAGAACGCCTATAAGAACAAAAACTTCTAGGAACTACGCTACACTTTTAAATAATAGATAATGTTGTAACATCATAACTAGGAGCTACATGAGATATTGTAACAATAGCTTTAACCTTAGTAGATGAAAAGGGAGCATATGCAGCTTCTGGAACAAGGAGGGATGCTTACTAAGATGTTAGCTCAACTTACTTTGATGCCTCCACTCTAGCTACTGGTGGATTTGGATCAATAAGGTCCACTAGTTCAGTAGGATATAGGGGCTACAATATCCCTATATGTTAAGTATATGGATCCTCATTTCGAGCCTTACCACTTATTCACTTGTTATCTCCCATGTTCTTACTTCTTGATTGATAGGAGCACCCAATACTGCTACTGTAACATGCGCTATCGATTGGTTAGGGATCAATCCGATGAACAGGTGTTTCTCCCATATATTTCTCTGCTACTGTAGGCTGCGCTGTGGAATATTTTTTATCAGAACTAGAATCCGAACCGAGAAGAATTCCCCCCTAAAGAAAATTTACTCACGTTTGGCCAGCTAACAATATTCCATTCTAGTACATCAATAAAGGTCTATGCCAACTGATCCACCTGTCCAAATCCTGTATCTCCACCCGATCAAGATTCCATTGTAGATTGAGAGCCATAAGTAGCCAGAGAAAATCTTGTGGATCGAAATCCATATCATGTGGTAGAAATACCATCTTCCATGCTTGTTTGAGAACTACCACTTCGCTCAGTCCGAGTCAATCTAGCACCAAAAAGTAAAAACCAGGATATTACAATTACGATGGTTGGATTGAAACTCAAAAATAAGACCAGGAAGGGGAGCAAGGTAACATTCCAATATAGCCACATAATTTTTGGTGTAGCTACTTATTATTGAATCATATATAATTTACTAGGGGATGGGAAGGTTAACAAAGTCATCCGATAAGGATTGAAGGAAAAGGTTGTGGAAGGTGCGTCAGGGTCAGGGTAGTTCCTAGGAAATGGTTTCACTCCTACCCCACTACTGCCCAAATCCAACTTGGAAGGTAGTTCCTAGGGCCAGAATGAGGAGGAGGTAGGTATTTTACTTTATCACTTCAAAAAAGGTGGGAATGGTCTTTCACCGGGTCTAGGAAGGGGAAAATCTATGAAAGTCTTTATAAATCCAGAATAGAAAGTATTTACAATGACTCTGACTAGGTAATGAGATATCCTCTAACTTTAGGACTTCTTTCTTTAGGTATTTAATTTCACTAACCTTACCTTTCTCCTTTAAATACCTAAATAAGGCACAAGAATAGAATCAAATAAGATTTCCTTTCAAGCAAGGCTTACTATTTTTATCCTTGTATTGATCTAAATTGGGTTACAATTAGATGAACAGTTATCAGTCCTTGATCACCACCTTATGTTCGAAGTCTTAAATTGAAATGAAAGTATTCAAATCCAAAATGTGTAAGGCCTTGCCATTCCAACCACTTCCCGTATACACCGAACACCTTTTCTTGATGAGCTAGTGGTGGATTAGTTTTATGGAGTTCTTTCACTTACTATTTTCCTTGGCCTTATGCACTTATCTCCTTGGATTTATTAGTTACCGAAACGATAAGATATGTTTTTTTTACATTCTAGAAACAATGACTACCAAATTACTATGGTCCAACGACTTACTTGAGTGCCCAATCGTACGAAGGGAGGATCGCTTATTCCACATGGATGGCTAAAACCCTTATGAAACCACACAATATTGCTATTGTTGTAGTTATAGCGCCACCCTCCATACTCACTTTACCTTTCATTCATAGCTATGGGTTGGCTACACATTTCAATGCTTCATTCGTATGACCCCACAAACCCACCTTTCCCATTCACTCACTTTCCGTCACAACCATTATTATGTATATAATAGGAGGAGCGAGCTCTACTTATGAATAGGGAGGGAGAGGGTAATTCCTCAAAAAGATATCGACCTTTCAGCCTTTAGGCACTCCATCCATTCCATCTATGCAACCTACCCGTTTAGCTAGCTTGGGGAGCGAACCCCTATAGATATAAGGATTTCTGTCCTACAAAAAAAACATTGCATGCTTTGATGTTTCTGCGCCTCAATTATTCAGTTTTTGGGAGGGAGAGAAATAGGGAAGGACGAATAGTAGACATGAGATCAATTGGGAATAGAAAGTACCCTAATAATTGTGGGATAGCTCTAGTGTGATAAGTAAAGGAATAATCAGACTTACCCTTTTAGCTTGACCAAGAACACTTATATTTCGCAGTATTAGCTAGCCTTATGTCTTGAGCTGGGTTATTTTGGTTGGCCCAATAGATTACCAATTTAGACTCTCTGGAAACTTGGAGCTTCCTAATCTTTTTTTTATTGTTGTTTCCAACAATGTCCATAGCACTATGAATTTGTCCTTGTTATTGTTCTCGATACCTAGTGCATATCTGATATGTATGTAATGATTTTGTTTTATGAAAAGAACTACCCTAACTCCACATATTGGAGGGTTCCCTTGGATGGCATCGTCAAAGTACCCGCAAGGTACCTCGTAATCTATGGAAGGAATGACAGGAATGCACAGTTTTATAGCTCTCATGTTTTCTCTAAACTCAACTTCTTGGTTTAGAGTTAGATTCATCGTCACTTCTAGTGGCATTAGCTTGTCATTAAATATTGCATTATTATGAGCCCACCAAATATTAGAAGTGAAAATTCTTGGAATCCCTTAATACAATTTTGTTGCTCTGTCTTGTAGCCAATCCTTTAGTCACTCTTCCATATTTTCTTTATTCCACTTTGAATTTACTTTAAGAAGGTATTTCACGATCTTCATTACCTGTGTTGCACAAGGGAAAGAAATGAATAAGATATAAATTGATTTAAAATCTGATTTACAAAGAGGACATCTTCATGGGCCACACTAGCCCCTTTTTATACCATTGTCCCATGTTAATAGTTTATTATTGAGGCCAACACAAAGGGTGATTTTACATCTAAGAGGTATTTTGAATTTAAAAAGAGGTCCCCACCACCATTTTTGGGGCCTTCAAAATTTTCTTCCTACCAAGCTTTATAACCCATCTTGGTTGTAAAGGTTCCATTCTTTGTATTTTTGGACCAACACAAAGAGTCTGCAACTTCATCATCAAGAATAATAAATTTCTTTCATAATAGTCCTATGTATTTCTCCCATTCCTTGTCTAATTATTCAAGGAGGCCAAGGGAAGCTGCATCTTTTCATCCTGAATGTCCTCTAGGTTGTGGAAAGCCTATACAAGAATCATTTATTGAGACAATGTTATGGTTCCGAAGAAATTGCATAACGGGATCAGAGATTCCGAAATCATTTCTAGCACCCAACCAGGGATCCTTCCCTAGATGGATGCTATGTTCATTCCCTATCTTCCAAACTATCCATTTTCCCACCAAAGGGAAAGAATCAATCAGTGCCTTCCACACAATTGAACCTTTGGAGGATTTTAAGGGGACTCAAAACCATCCCTCGATAGTTAGATTGGCGAATTATTTGAGTTCATAACCCATGTCCACATCAAATTTCCTTTTGTAAGCCTCCACAGGTTTCTTCCTGTTAGGGATCGTGCAAAGGGGGAGATGTCTTTTAATCCCCAACCCCCAAAGTCTTTCGGTAGAGTAATGGAGGACCATTTTTCTAAGTGGATTCTACCTGATAACTTATTACATGCCCAAAGATATTGGAAACTCATATTGCATATCTTTTTCAGAACCTCCTTGGGGATGGCTACAATGGAGTTCCAATATACCAGTATACTTTCCAGGACTTCCTTGAGAATAAATATTCTTCCACCTCTAGATAAGAATCTATTCACTCAGATTAAAATTTTGTCTTCCACTTTTTTAATTAGACATTCCCAATCACTTCGTATATAGCAATAAGGTTTTAGGTAAAAACCTAAATACTTAAACCCTTATTCGAGGATTTTTCCTTGTGCAGGGATTATGTTATAGATTTCATTTGAATCAATTTCTGAACAATTATTAAGGATTATGCAAGAATTTCCAGATTGATGGACATACCTGTAGCTTGGAAATACTGGACAAGGATTTTCCTCAGGGTCTGGATATCTCCTTGAGTTCCATTCACACTACATAAAACATCATCAACAAATAGTAAGTGAGATACAATTTTCGAGTCTGATACCCTGAATCCTTTCAAAACCTTGTTTGTTCTGGCCTCCTTTATCATTTTTCTAAGGGATTCAGTTGTAATCAATAACAAAAAAAGGTGAGAGTGGGAAACCTTGGCGAAGCCCTCTTTTCTTTTTCAAAAACCAAGAAGGTCCACCATTTATTAGTACTGCGAAGAAATATTTTTGGAGGCACCCCATAATCCAATTGATTGTGTTAAAATTTATCCCTATGTAACGTCCCTTTCCAAGTGTTTTCTCCAGGAGATTGACGAAATAACCTAAATAATTCCCATAGGCTATAGTCAATGGGAAAGAAAAAGGGAATTAATAATTTATTTAATATCATCAGAGTGAAAATTAATTTAATTTTAAAAAGATGACATTGAGTAAACGATTAAAAAGGTGTCGAAGTGACTAAGGAATTCATAAAGTCACTTTAACTTATTAAAAGGGTAAAAATGAAAAAAAGGGTCAATGAGAGAATAAAAGGGGAACGATGGGTGCCCTCTCTCATTATTCACTTACTAATTTCTAAAATTGCATTGAGAGAGATTTTATGAGTTTGGCTCTTGGGACATAAAACCTTAGAGAGTTTGGAGATTAGTTTCGGTGGTGCAACTATCCATGCTAGTTGGTCATTGGGAAGAGATCCCTCAGATTTCTTCAATGTGCATCAATGTTGCTAATTTTTCCATCATTTGGAAACTAGTTTTTGTGTGTAAAGGTTGCTTTCTTGTTTGAGGCGATTGGGTTTGCATAGAGGGGAGGGATTTAAGTGTTGGCTAAGTTTTGTTAACAAGAGATGGAGTTCCCTCTTGAAGCTGGGCATTATTTCTTGATTAAGAATTGAGTTTGATCACCTTGGAGGTTGAGTTTGGATTGTTGGGGTCAAGCTTGTTTGAGGATACAAGTTTCTTGAGTGTTGAATCTATTTCTTTATCTAGGTCGAGTTTCTCCTTTAGTGGGTCGAGCTTCTGAATTGTGGAAGTCAAGTTCTTCAAGAAAGTTCATGGATTCTTCTTGCTTGGCCATCTCAAGAAAGTTGGGTGAATATATGGACTAGGGGGTCGAGTTCTCACCTTCATAGGAAGAAATTGAAAAAGAGATTGATTTTGTTTGTACACAGATCACTATTATTTAAGAGGGAGTTTATAGTTAGTTGGGATCAATTTACTCTTTCCCCAAATTAAGATCTGAAAGAGAAATGGCAATTTCTCTTGTGGGTCGACTTCATTTGAAGCAACAACAACGCCATAAAAGGAAATCTCTGGACATATTTATTCTACCAGCAAGTAAATACTATTATCTGAAGCATTTCAAGCATACCTGTGAGTTATCTTAATATATTTATGGTTATTTTATATGTTAGGATTGAAATAAACATACTTTTGTTGTCTTTCCTTGAATATATCAGTTGTGTGTGTGTTGTGGGTTTCTTGTTGTGTACATCCTTGTTGTATTAAATGAGTTAATTTGGCATATTTAAAACACATGAAACCAACCATAAACACCCAAAAACCAAAAAATACCACAGTAGTGAGTTTGGGGGTTTTAAGCAATGAGAAAACACCTACAGCCTAAGTGTTTGACGAAAGTCAACACATAGAAAAAATTACATAATTGCTACAGAAGTGGGAAAAAGCATAATGACATTACAGAGGTACATTATAGTGGTATCAAAGCCTCAATCCTGCCAGTCTAAGGGGGTTTAGTGATTCATGGATCAAGAAGACGAAAAAGGGTACATCACCTATAGAAGATGGAGGCAGCAAGGGGAAGAAAAAATATTTCACCGAGAAGAAATAGTAGAAGAAAACCAACCAGAGGCAGAACAAGAAGGAGACATGGGGGATGAGAATGAGAGCAAGGATTTCAAAATCCTAGAGTGGTTAGTTATTAGGAATAAACAGTTGGAAAAACTTTTGACACATTTAATTGCTAGTAACCAGGAAAACTAGAACCATGGGGGTAACAATGGTAATGGAGGCACTAATGGACACCATACAGGAAATAATGGTGTACGGGGTTCTAATGGGAACAATGGAAACCATGCAGAGGGAAGTAACAATCATATTTTTTCACATATGGGCACTAGAACTATGGGTAGAATCATTCATGTGCCTCTTATGCCTCATTTCTTAGGGAACCAATAAGCAGGGAATCAAGGGCAACAACACCAGGGTGAGACCTTTGATGATTATTGGAAGGAGTACTAGGCTATGGGTGAGGATTTTTCAGGTGGCCATGTCACTATAGGAATACTATAGTATCAAGTACAGGAACAAGCCAAGAGAGGTCAACAAAACATTGATCTCATGAGGAAGGTTGGGAAACTCACCACTCCCTCCTTTCATGGCTCG
>SNQJ01S0051836.1:24348-46013 GCA_010110895.2 Picea sitchensis
TACAACACTAAGTGCTTTTGGAATTGAGCATATATAGTGCGCAGCTATCTTTGAAACAAAAGACTTCCCTGGGTTGATAATTTATGTTTCACTTGGTTGTTTAAAATTAATTAAGCAATTATAGTGACCAACAGAAGACACAATTTATTGTGGTCAGGAAGCCAAAAATTGTTTTGACCAGTACAAGAGTGGATGATTTGCCAGAGGAAATCCAGAAGTTGCTGGAAGAGTTTGCTGATATAGTAGTGGACGAACTACCTCATTCGTTTCCACCAATCATAATTATAAGTCATCACATCGATCTTATACCAAGAACTAGTTTACCAAACAAAGCAACGTACAAATTGACGCCACAAGAGAATGAAAAGGTCAAGAAACAGGTCCAGGACTTAATGGACAAAGGGTTGATTAGAGAGATCTTGAGTCCATGCGTTGTTCCAACAATGCTCAGCTCAAAGAAAGATGGAGACTAGAGAATGTGTACAGACTTGAGGGCAATCAACAAGATTACCATCAGATATAGATTTCCATTGCCAAGGATGGATGATTTGATGGATTTCTTGAGTAGATAATTTTTGTTTTCAAAGATTGATTTGAAAAGAGGATATCATCAAATCCGAATGAGAGAAGGTGATGAATGGAAGACAACATTCAAGATGAGTGAAGGGCTGTATGAATGGCTTGTTATGCCATTTGGCTTAACAAATGCACCCAGTACTTTCATGAGATTGATGAATGAAGTCCTGAAAGATTTCATAGGGAAATTCGTCAATGTATATATTGATGATATATTGATTTTTAGCAAAACAGAAGCAGAACACTTGAAGCATTTAGCTACAGTGATGAGGAGATTGCAGCAAGAGAAATTGTTGATAAATGTGAAGAAATTGACATTTATGAGGACAAAACTCATTTATATGGGTTTTGTTATCTCTGCAATTGAGTTGAAGATGGATCCAGATAAGGTAGGGGCGATTAAGAATTGACCATCGCCAGGAAGTGTATTTGAGGTTTGAAGCTTCCATGGATTAGCTAGTTTCTATAGTAAATTCATCCGAAATTTTAGTGGGATTAGCACACCGATGATGGACACGGTGAAGAAAAGACACAAATATTTTCATTGGACAGAGGAAGCAGAAAAAAGTTTCAACTTGCTGAAGAAAAAGATTACTAAACAACCAATTCTGGTGTTGCCAGATTTCAGTAAGACATTTCAAGTCAAATGTGATGCTAGTGGATTTGCAATTGGAGCGGTCTTAAGTCAAGATGACAGACCAATCACATACTTCAGTGAGAAACTGAATGAAGCGAAGGTTAAGTACTCCACATATGACAAGGAATTTTATGTAGTCATACAAACGCTGAAAAAATGGAGGCATTATTTGGTTCCTAAAGAGTTTGTTTTGTACAGTGATAATCATGCTTTACAATTCGTGACTCAACAGGAGAAGTTGAACCAAAGACATGTTAAATGGATTGAATACATGCATAATTTTACTTTTGTAATTAAACATATTTCTGGAACTGCTAACAAAGTTGTTGATGCTTTGAGTAGGAAATGTTTGCTTATGCAAGAATTTAGAGTCAAAACTTTGGGTTTTGATAATCTCAAAGAAATGTATAGAGATGATCCAGATTTTAAAGAGGCGTATGAGGCATCTGAGAATCCAATTCTCAAGGGCAGAAGCCAATGGACCGAATATATGATCCATGATGGATTATTATTCAGGGGCAATTAGTTATGTATTCCAAAATTCTCCATGAGGGAGAATCTGCTGAAAGAAAAACACAGTGCAGGATTGGACGGACACTTCGGTCATGATAAGACGTTCTCAAAACTGAATGGCTTATATTTTTGGCCAGGGATGAGGAAAGATGTCAAAATATTTGTGGGCAGGTGTAGAATTTGTTAGCACACAAAGGAGAAAAGACAAAACATAGGGTTATACCAGCCATTACCCATACCTGAGAGGCCGTGGGATGTAGTAAGCATGGATTTTATATTGGGACTACCAAGGATGCAAAGAGGATTTGATTCAATCTTTGTGGTGGTAGATAGATTTTCAAAGATGACACATTTCATACCATGCCATAAAACCAGCGACTCAACTCATATTGCGAACCTGTTTTTCAAAGAAGTCATCAGACTTCATGGTTTACCAAGGAGTATTGTTTCAGATCGGGACACCAAGTTCGTGAGACATTTCTGGAGGACTTTATGGAAGAAGTTGGGGACAAATTTGTCATTTAGCTCATCTTATCATCCTCAGGTGGATGGGCAAACAAAAGCTTGGGAGATTTACCAAGGAGCCTAGTGACTGAACACCATAGTCAGTGGGATCACATTTTGCCACAGGCGGAATTCACTTATAATGATTAGATCAATAGAAGCACAGGGCAGAGTCCATTCCAAATTGTATATGGAATGTAGCCAAGGGGAGTTTCTGAATTAAAAGATATGGAACAAACTGAATTCAGAAGTGCTAGTGCATAGGATTTTGCAGAGGCAATGAAGGAACTTCACAGCCAAGTGATGGAACGTTTGCAAAATTCGAGTCAAGAATACAAATGCAGAGCAGATCAACATAGGCGAGAACTTCAGTTTGAAGTTGGTGATCTGATTCTTGCACATCTGAGGAAAGAGAGGTTCCTAAGGGGAACATATAACAAACTAAAAATGAAGAAGATTGGACCATGTAACATCGTAAAGAAATTTGGGGCAAACGCATACGAGATCGAATTACCCGATGGAATCGAAATTTCACCAATATTCAACATCTCAGATTTATACCCTTACAGAGCTAAAGAAGCAGGAGTAGACAGTGAACAGAAAGAGGTTCAATGGACTAAACAAATGCCTATAGCTGCAAAGCCATAGATGGAAAGTATAATTGATAAGAGGGTCAGCAGGAAGACTAAGAGGAAAGAGTATTTTGAATACTTGGTCAAATGGAAGGGACACCTAGTTGAAGATGCCAGTTGGGAGGATGAAGTAGAAATTTAGAAGCATGGATAGACTGTGCAAGAGATCATGAACTGGAGTCCATGAAAATTTTCAAGCAAGGGAGTATGATGCAGGAGCATTGCAAGCAGTCAGCCAAGCGAGCATGAAGACAGAAGATAGCTGGAAGGTGCAACATACATTTTACATGTTTTGGAAATGTTTTTGAGGAATTAATGTAATGGTTAAAGGGAAGCATACTTGCGTATTGTAAATAGATCATGATCGATTCGCTCTCATCTGTAGGAGGTAGAGGCATTTATGCATAGTTAATGAAAGTAGGTAGATTTAAATTCCAGATTAGACAATTTTAGGAAAAGGAGGGAAAACAACTATAGACACCCTCATCTTTGTATCATTGCATCATTCAGAATTAGATCAATTAAGCACATTAGCATAGAGAAGAAGAGAGATGTAGAAGAAGAATTGTAGAGGAGAACCCATGTATAGAAGCTTGAATTAATATATGAATCTTTGATTCAGATTCATGGTGTTATGATGTTTTCTGTGTATACATGTTGAATGGTCTGCTTACAGTTTCTTACTCTCTTTGACATGCATTTGGTATTATGCTGTGTGTGTATGTATGATTTCATGTTGAATGTTTGAAGTCTAAGAGAGAGAGAGAGAGAGAGAGAGAGAGAGAGAATGAGTTTCAATTGTTTCTCTTTCTGAGTAAGAGAATTTCCTACAAAGAGTGCAGTGAAACGTCCACAAGGTGTGCGTTGATGAAGGTTCAGAGTTCATCTCTGAAATCTCAGGAGGGATATCGTTGTTCTCATTTCAGTAGAAGTGCAAGTGAAGCATAGGAGCCATGCAAGGAGTGCGCAGGTGTTGGAAGTCTTAGGATGTATCAACAAAATGAGAGTTGAGGGACTGTTGTTGTGGGAAGTGCATAGAGTCGAGGAGATCAAATACCCAGAAGTATTTGATAGATTGCCGCAAGGAGTGCGCGCAAGAATTCTTTTGTGACTTGAAGTTGTCAGAGGAGAGATTAGAAGGGTTAACACCTTTGAAGTGTTCAAAGGGGGGAGTCAAAGTCATTTCACAGGATTTGAGTTCCAGTATAAGATATTGGTTCACTTCCAAGGAGTTGTCAAGGAAGAAATCGAGCGATCGAAATTCTCTGTGGAGAATCCACGAAATAGCGAGGACCGTAGGATCTAGGAGAGTTGTGGGGGAAGTTAAGCGATTGGAGGAATTCATCCTTCGAGAGGTAGGATTCAATATGGACCGTTGATCATGGTTGTTAGATCGTCGAGATCATTTCGGCATTTTGGGAGTTGTAAGTCCGAAGTGTGGACGAAACCCTTGGTCGCTCGAACTCTCGAAGCGCAAAGTGGATTATCGCGTGTGGAGGCGAAGAGCAGAAATTTCGGTGTTTTGAAATTTCAGAGTTCGACATTTCAGAGGTATTGAGGACAAGTGATTGAGACACAACTGAGTGAAAGACCCAAAGTCACAAGTCGCGACAAAACTTGTTGTGAATTTCAGGATTTCGAAAAATCGGCATTCGGAATACCAGAAGTGTTGACGACAAGGAGTCAGGGGGCATTTGTATTGAAAAAATCTAAGTTGCGAAACCCAAAAAATCCTTGAAGTGGCATTTCGGCACTTCGGGGATCGGAGTTTCGGCTTTCACGTTGACAAGGGTTCGGGACACTTAACATCAAGAATCCCGAAGTTGCGAAATGCGAAATATTTGTGAAGGCGTTTCGACATTTTGGTGTTTCGAAATTCTGGAATTCGAGATTTATGGTGACAAGTGTTTTGGGATCGAGAGTCTCGGCCTCCCGATACCCAAAAACCTGAAATGACGTGGGTCGTTGGATCAGGAGGGTGATGGTCGTCCGTTGATTCTGTATAGCCGCCATTTT
Organism: Picea sitchensis; assembly: GCA_010110895.2. Taxonomy (NCBI): domain Eukaryota; kingdom Viridiplantae; phylum Streptophyta; class Pinopsida; order Pinales; family Pinaceae; genus Picea; species Picea sitchensis. The sequence goes on from SNQJ01S0051836.1 coordinate 29,227, forward strand.
GGAGTTCGAAACTTCGAAAGGACAGAGGAAATAGTGATAGGAGGAAAGTTGAAGTTCCAAAAGTCGAGAAATTTGACAGGTGGTAGGAATCCACATGAGAGACCGAGGACAGTTGAGAGAATAGGTGGTGAGTTTTCATCGACAGTCGGTGTCATACTTCGTTGACTGTTCTGGGGTTCGGGGATTGGAGAGTCAGGAAACCTCACGATAGGATTCGCGAAACCCCAAAACCCAAAGTCCTTTGCGGCTTGGACAAAAGGGTTGGTTAACTCTCGGTGTGGCTTTGGTGAAGAACCTGAGCGAATCTCAGCCCGAGGGCAGGGGGTCTGCGTCAGACTTTTCCCTACCAGAAAAACAATATCATCTACAAAACCAATATCGTAAAATCCAAACAATTTATTTGTCCTTTATTCCACGCCCCAGGAACCATTCAGTTATTGTAGTATAATATTGAGCACATGCTTTTGGCATCTACTACATCAAGCCTTCTGTACAATTAAAAATTGCAAGAATTTAGGGCAGAAGGAGGAAAAAGTTATTCCTCCAGAGTTGCACTGACAAATTACAATAAAGAAGTTGCCACTGAAGGATGACTATCTCCTTTTCTCACCCTAAAAATTTAAAAGAATTTATCCATTGCAGACCCACCCTGCGATGACAATTATTACATCCAAACAAACAAACTAAAGATTCTTATTGCAAGTGTTACTAATTGCGCGATCAAGTGTTGGCCTGAACTTAAATATCATGATTCCACAGCCTTCCGATTATTAAACTAATAAAATTTCTTTACCAAGCCGAACTTGAACGCATTGTACTTCTCTTATTCCACTGGTACTTCTCTTATTCCCCCTTGACTATGATTGAACAGCTGTGAAAGGCAAGCCCGAGCCGGAACCGAATTAGGGATTAAAGAAGTATCCTTTTTCTCAGAAGTGTCTTTATTCTGTCCCTACGGGCAAGAAAGTAGTAATAACTTTTAGACTCCTTTCGAGGCATCGTGGTCTCCACATCATTAACCTTGATTTTTGAAAGGTAAGAGAAAGTAGTAATAACGTTTAGACTCCTTTTGAGCCAAAGTATGAGGTAAATTAATTAAGTTCAACATGTACACAATTGCCGACAAAGTATGACACCACACATAATCATTCAATAATTTTACAATAGGATAAGTTTGTTCCTCATTTATATTTCCTAACATTGCTTTGTTGTCAATGAGCATCCATAGTCCTAACAGAGTTACCTCAGTATCATATAAGAATGGTTCCATTGTGAGTGAGATCCCATAGCCCCGACGTATTTACTTATACTTCCCACACAATTTTATAGTGTTTCCAACTTCTTTTTAAATTTTTCGTTGAGATCACTCTTATAGATTTTGAGATAGCATTGCTAGTGAAAATTGGGTGTTAAGGAATCAGGGTGGTATAAGAGTTGCTTAGATATGTTGTCATGTCAAAACTTATGATTCTGATGGGTATCCTTCTTGAAGACATGGATAGGTTATAATTTTAATGTTAGGTGGACAAGGATCACGGATAATACCTAAAAATGTACCTATAGATTCATACCCTTCCTTTGTGTAGGTTGTGAAACTTCTTGTGAGAGTAGCACCATGACCAAGAGAAGATTTCAATTGACTTATGACTTTGTATGTGTTTTTCCAAGACCTAACATGAGAATTTTAGCAGGGTTATAAATACGTGTTTAGCCAATCTTCATCGTTTGAACCTGGCTTACCTTTTTTCCACCTTGAATCATATGTATTGTATTCTTGCGTTTAAAATTTTCAATGAGAGAAGCCTTGTAGAAGGTGATTATTTATATCATAGATCGTGTCACTTATCATAGGAATATTTGATATCAAAGTCTGGAAAGAAAATGATACAACCAAATGGGTGAAACACTTTTCTCAACAAGGAAAAAGGAATTAAAAATTCAACTATACAAATGCAAACTAAAAAAGGAATCAAAATTTTCAAAACAATCAATCATGTAATAAATCCTACTGTGTATAGGTCTACATCACCCTTGGTAATCAGGAAAAATATCTCTTGAGGGCTAGGCCATTAGTAGCAAGTTCCTCAATCTCCCTTCCAGAGTTTTCATTTTAAATGTTTAGGGACCAATTACTTCATGAATTAAGTATGGGTCAATACACAATTTTTGAAACTTAGATTGTTTCCCTTTATCTTTGTTGGCTTTTCCCCACTTCAGACCTAAGTCCCCTACTTGGAATTCTTTAAAATAAACATAATTTTTATCAAATTAGTGCTTTACTAACTCTTGGTTTCAAGTTAGTGTTTTCTTATCTTCATGTCTCTCTTCTTCCAATTTGAGGAGGGTATTTAATCTGTGTTGCATAATGGGAACATTTTCTTCCTGAGTGGATTGAGACAATTTTAGGGGGGAAAAGAGCATGTGAGTAGGGGGAATAGCTTATTGACTGTACACCAAGAATATAGGGGGATTTCCTGAGTATTTTTGTGTTATCCTATGGGCCCATAGGGAATTAGGTAATGCTAAATGCCAATTTATTTGGTGGTCAGAAATAATATTTCTTAGAACTCTTATCAAGTTTTTGTTTGTATATTCCACTAGACCATTTCCCTGAGGATAATAGGTTGTTGAATATTTCATTTTGATGTTGTCTTCCAATGCATATTCATTTAATTTTAAAGAAGAAAAATATTTTTAATTATCAAAGAACAAATATCGAGGGACACCAAACTTGGTTGTTATGTGGGAAATAAGGAAAGATATCACCTGATTTTTATTCACCACCTTGAGCGAGAAATATTTAGTCCAACGAGTGAAATATTTTTTTGTTGTGAGGAGGTATTTGTGAAACTAAGATGAGTTGGGATTAATTTCCCCTATTATGTATAAACCCCATTATTTAAATGGGTAGTCCACCATAACATGTTGTAGTGGGAATGAAAGACTTTTTTCTCTTCCATTTGACTTTTAGCATACCTCGCAACATATTGCATATACATGCAAATATCTAAGAATCTTGTGTGTTTTTATGTCTCCCCAAAAATTTCCTTTAGCAAAACCATCATGCAATTCTGATAGAAGTTTCTCTACATCAGAATTTTTAAAGGAACCTTAGTAGCACATCATCATAGTTTATCCTAAACATAATTTTATTGACAATTTGGTATTTATTAGAATTGAGCCCAAGGAGCTTTATCTTTATTGGTTGCATATATTGTGGAGCATATCCATGAGTCAAATCATACTTCATTGCATAGTGATAGGAGTTTGAGGTGACAAGAACATAGCATATATATTATTTCATCAAAGTATCATCTTCATATAGCTTCTCCTCACTATTAACACTTCCTTTTGAATCTGCAAGAAGCTTACCCAACCCTTTTCCTTTTAAAAATTTTGTGGGTTTAATTTCTAAATCGCAATCTTGAAGGGATTTCATCCAATTATCCCTTTTATCCCCTAGTTCTTTCTGTATTAGAAAATTCATGATCGCAGGGTAAGGTACAATCACTTTAGAGTTGGTCTTCAACAAGTATGGTATGAAATGTTTTACTTCCTCGAAGAAAACATAGGCTTGTTTATATACCACAAGGTAGTCAATTTCTTCTCCCTATAGTCCAGAGCTCACAAAATCCACTCGGAATTCATTCCCCTCCTTGTTCTTCTGAGTAATGATAGGTGCAAATGTAGTATTAGATGAAAATGTGCATAGTAGGAAGTCTTGAATAAAATAAGGGATTATTAAATCCATGTCCTTTGCTAGTTATTCCCTGATTCTTATGAAGGACTACTTTTCTTTGGGACCCCATATGAATTGAACATCCTTTTTCATCATGTCTTGAAGTGGTTTTATAGTTTCAACAAATCTTGGAACAAACCTCCTAACAAAGTTAATCTTGCTAAATAATGACTTCATATACTTCTTATTATGGGGGAAAGCAATTTTGGAAATTGCTTCTATCCTTCCTAGTTCTATCATTATCCTATATTTGGAAACAACAAACCACAAGATATTTTCTTTAGTTACATCAAAGACATGTTTCTTGGGATTTAAAGAAATGGACATATTTTTTGCATCTAGTAAAAATCTTCCTTAAATGGTTCACATGATCTTTTTTATACTTAGATAATACAATGACATCATCGAGGTATACCACCACTAATTTTCCAATGAACCCCCTAAATGTTATATCCATATCTCTCTAGAAAGTTTCTCTTGCATTAATCACTCCAGAAGGCATTATTTTGTATACATAAGTTCCCCACTTTGTTCTGAATGCACAATTCAACTGATAATCATGGGAAACTAGAACTTGATTGTATCCTGAGAAGCCATCTAAAAGAGATAACATCTCAAATCCAGAGACACATTGTATAATATGTTCCATCCGGGGCACAGGGTTGTAACGTCCCCAACCACCCAAGCCGAGGCATGGTACTACAATTCTGCTCTGTTCAAGATATGATACCAGTTTGTAGCATCCCCATACATCCCATGGCTAGGCCATCCCACCTTACATAAATAATCACCTTCATTTGCTGAAAATATCATACTTAATAAAAAAATAAAAAAATGTACTTTCTGTTAACATACACATAATTATGCGTAAACGTATAGTAAATAAACACATGTGTAACATACAAAATGTAATTAATCATATATAAAGAGTACTTATCCATTTAATAAGGCCACCAATTGTGTGTAGACCTTCCACAAACCTCCCAGCCTTATATCACACTGCTCCAAGCTATCAGCAGTGGGTCACCCCCGAGCTAGGACTAAACTCCACCCACGGTAAAGGGAATATTAGGCTTGGATGAGGTTACAAAGTCTCCAGGAAGGATTATATCCCCAGGAGTCCACTCACATCCATTGATTATATTCCCTCATTCCCCACATGCCTATCCCACCTGAAGGAAAGTTCCCTTTCTCTACTTGACAATCCTTCGTCTACCCCACTCCCCTTCTAGGGATTCAACAACAGGCTGGAAAAGAAGTCTCGGAGCACTAAAACTGTCACGAGGCTCCCTTTGGGAAAATAACTTCCCCAAAAACCTCTCTCACCTGGACAGAGTTTCTCATAGGCCTGACAACCTGCTTCTTTAGTCCAACTCCCAGGCTAATCTAGTCAGGGTAATAACAACAACAAAATTAGTTATGGGATCCGGTAATGAAAACAAGCCACACCAGTCTAGAGAAAATTGTGGGAAGCAACATCAAAATGGGTGGGGTGCGATATGGCTCAGGCATTGTATAGTCATGATATGCTTCACAGGATTAAAATAGTTAGCTTCATGGGGTTTGCAGGTTTCAGAGCTTGCAACCTTCCATTGGACATACCCCCCAGTGTCTAAGGAAATAATGCCTCCCTCAATGCGTGAGCCCCCATGCATGGGAATAATGCTCTCTTAAATTTGCATATGTATTCGTTGACATCTCTCTCTCCAGGAGTGTGTCCCTCTCCACTTGGAGTTCATTCCTTTCCCCAAAGGAACTTAGGATAAAAATCATTATCCTTCAACATGCCTTTTAGAATAATATTAAATTATTCCCTCTTTAGATAAGCCTTTTGGCTTACCCTTTTACCCTAGCTTCTTAGCCCCTTACCTTCCCCTACCTAGTGGAGCTTAGTCCCCCATAACTCTTTCTTCGTGGTTGGTGTGTATGCAGTGATGTGATTTTTATTTTAATGTTATGCATAATTACATATACAAAAATAGGCTCACTGGCCTTAAGCGATCGAGTCTCTTTGACATAATATTCACATAAGCCTCTCAACTTATAAACACTTGGATTTCTAGCCTATAAACATAATTACAATTCAACATGGGCTCGGCCTTGGGGTATTGCAATCCCCTCCCCTTATTTATGCACTTCCCTTAGTGCATCATATTTACATGTTACAACAAGATTTTCAAAAATATTCAAAAATATGTGGGTATTTTTCCCGCATGGACTCTTCATGCTCCCAAGTGGCATCCTCAGGACTATACCATGTGCATTGGACCTTTACTAGCTCGATGGGTTGATTCCGGAGACACTTGATTTTCTGGTCTAGAATGCGTACCGGATGCACTTGAAAAGCGCCTTCTTGCTCCACCTAAATCACATTCCAATCAATAACATGATTAACATCAGGTATATATTTCTTAAGCAATGATACATGGAATACATTATGAATGGTCATAGATGAAGGTAATGAAAGCATATAAGCTACAGGCCCAATCCTTTCTAGGATTTCAAATGGCCCACAGTAACGCCCTGCCAATTTGGATTAGTTTCCCAACTTCAGGAAAATTCTATTAGCCTTCACTTTCAGAAACACATGATCACCAATACATAATTTTCTATGAATTATGCCATTATCAACGTATATTTTTCTACCTTAAATTCTTCTTTATCTTTGAAATCTACTCTTCCATTTCCCTGATCATCCCAACTATTTCTCTATCAGCTAGGTTGTCACAACTTATTGGTGTGTTGCACTTTCTACCATAAAGTGCCTAAAATGGAGTCATCTTCAAAGATGTTTGGTGCCCCATTATTGTAAGCAAATTCTCGTATTTCTACCAAGTGTCGATATTCTTCCCATTTATATGGTTTGTCCATCATGTACATTCTTATCATATCCTATTTCACTTGGTTCACCAGCTACGTCTTCCCATCGGGACTCGGGATGATAAGTTGCGATGAGGTTTAGATTTGTTATGACCCCTTTCAATAGGTGGTGGCGATATTTCTTGTATAGGGGTGAGAACACAGAGAATTAAACCACTTGTCCAAAGTTTGGTAACTGGCGTGGTAAAACGTAACAAAGCAAGATGGTGGTCGGTTGCTTCAGTTGACGGCAGCACAGTGGATGCGGACCCCGCGCTACCTTTAAAGCGGAGTGCGGAATGGAGGCACACCTATCCAGCGGCTCAGATGCAGAATCAGCGGCGATGAAGACCATTCCGAACCCAGCCTTTCTACCGCTGCGGAGAGTCTGGAATCCCATATCTGATTTTGGCAGGCGCGGTCGAGGAGCCCGGATCAACGACTTAGGCATGGCCCCGACTTTCTCAGCTTCTCTGTCTTTAACCTTCATGGGCCCGCCTCCTATCATGTCATCTCTCTACCCGCCTTTTCCTTGCCGCCATATGTTACCGTTTGCCTCTTTCTCACACTTCCAGATTGCCTCTCCCTCGTCTCATCATCCATTTGTCACTCACCACGTATCCTTTCCCTCCATGCCAGCCTTTCACCACATTAAACTTGCCTCATCCATTCACCCACTATCTCTGCGCACATCCCTAGTGAATCATGTCAATCCCCCACCACCTATCTCACCTCTCGCCGATCCCTTTCTCTTCGGCGGTTGTTGTCACGTCCAGCAAGCTATACCTCACTTTAGTCGTGGTCTCCATAATGCGTCCCTCTGAACCATCAGTTATTCTAGGTGGCGGTAGCAGAGTAGATCCATATCAGAAGTGTTTGAGTTGTTGGGTCATTCTCAATCCCAAAGGAAGCGGGTTATTAAAGAAGTTGGTGGTGGTTGGATATTGCCTCCGCCTTAATGGGAAAACATGACCATGAATTTAAGGCACGTCGATTCGCCGAATAAACTGTTAGGATACTGATCGCGTCTGTCATAATTTGCATGACCATTCAAAGATTGCATCTCTGTGTTGTCAGAAGCCATGTAGATGTAAAGCTTTCAATGCATTTTCTTGGTTCCACTTTACTATGTGTTAGTTTGAGTATGTGTAGGCATTTTTGGCCATTTTTGTATCTATCGATGGTAGATCTAAGCTCCAGTACTAAAGTTTTAAATAAATACTCTGGGAACGGTTATGCCTCTCTACATTTGAGATTTCTTGGTTTATAACAAAGCAGTTCTTTTTCTCCCATCTTGTTTCATCTTATGCGGAGAGTTGGGTTGGAAGGATTCACGCTTGAACTCAACAATGTTATGATAAAAGGTTGTCATGACATTGTGTTTTCCGGTATTTGTATTTGAATGTGAAAGGATTTTGTGTTCGAATGCATTCTTCTCCAGTCTGTGATGGACTTGATGTTTATTATAGACCTTCGCACCCTTCTTGCATAAGTCTTCCACTGCTCACCCTTTACTTCGACTCAACGTTTGGAGTTATCAAGACCTCATAACATTGCATGCACAATTACGGTTTTGAGTTAACATGATGTTGTTTGGAGTCTTCCTCCATTTGATCACTTATAAACAAATCATGACATTAAGCCCGATGAAGTGGACTTATCCTACTAATCGGGGGTGACCTCGTGTAACTTGTTGAAAATACATTCTGGGAATGGCGAAGAAGTTGAAGAAGATTTTCCACAGACCCGAGCGACAGTGAGCCTCGTTGAAGGTTAAACCGGACCATAAGAGCCAGCAAGATTAGCTGTACATTACTGGCGACTCAATGCGGCTCGTTTCCACATCAACGTTTCGCAAACTCATCCTTGCAGCACGGAAGCGACCCCAAGGAGATTTCTCGAGAAGGTTTAAGCAGCTGCTTTATCTTCCTGAGAAGTTTCCTGGGGTAACAACAACGTAAAGATCTGGCCTTTGATGGTGAACAAGGACCGAGGGCATATTTGGTAGCATATTTCGCGGCGACTTCGCCCGATTCGAGGATCGTTAAGCTGACTCCACACTAGTTCGATATGGAAGAAAATCCTTTCGGAGTTTGCCTCCTTTTAATTTCTCTTCTATTCCTGGTTTCCTAATGTTGTCCCCTCTCTCCCGGATGAATGGAATGATTATTTGCCCATATTTGGAAAGAGTGAAGAGGACAACCCTACTTGACACCTCAGTGAGTTTCATGAAATCATGCATCGAACAGGAGATACATCGGGATGTATTAAATAGTACCATTCTCGTTAGCAGGGGATGTGCATAGATGGTATCATTCTTTACCCACGGCTACCATTTCTTAAGCTTTCGGTGATTTTCGTAAAACTTTCACCGCATATTGTCAGAGGCTGTATTCCCCCGAGTTAATTTGTCATAATTGTTGTGAGGGATACCACAACTCTATACAAGAGAAAGTTATTTATGACGAAAGCTGCGGGAGGATCTTGATATTTGGATCAGAACTGAATTCCTTACTCCTTCCACATCCGTAAATGGGTTATTAAAGAGTAAAGTTCGAGGGAGGAGGATGGCCATGTTGAGTAAAGAGGCTGATAGAAGCGGGTGAAATATCTCTCGCCCAATTAGAAGGGTTGAAACATGAAAGGCTGGTAAAAGGATTTTCCAGGTCCTTGAGGACACTCGATCAACTCTATCGAAGATTGTTGAAGATTTATTAGATGAGTTGGCATCTAGCCCCGATGAGCTTGCTAATCGGATCAAAGCAACAAAGAATTGGTTGTGGAAAGTTACTCTTTTCCTTCCGCGATTTCCCCACGATGTGTTTAAATTGAGTTGAAGCTTGGAGGAGCGAGGGATAGTTCCATTTCCGCAAGTTGAAGAAGCTTTGTCTCCCAGGACTTGATGATTATAAGATAGAACAGCGAGGCAGAGCATCTGCTTTTTCTTGTGAATGACGGACCCTTATAGCGATTCTGAATCAGTGCGGCATCCATATGTTGGGTTTCCAAGGCGGTGTGAGAACAACCTTATCCTCTGCTTCGTAAAGAAAATTATCAAGTATCCACCTTGGTCTTTTCGAGGCGTAGAAGCGGTATGAGGAGAGGAAGAATTTTAGGGGACCCTATTTACGATGAATCACCGGATCAGACCACAGGGAGAGCGAAGAGGAAGAGAACCCGGAGGGCGGTTGCCCTTTGTTGAGCGGTCGACAATGGTCCACCCCATGGTCCCTATTTATGATGAATCTGAATCGGACCTGGAGGCCAGAACCATAGGAGAAGAATATTTCATGTCCAGATCAGGTCGATAAGCGATCCACCCATGGTCCTATTTATGATAGATATGAATGGGACACGGGGATACCGAACAGGAGGGCTTGAGAATATTTCTGTCGAGAGATGGTGGTAATATTCCCCTTTGAGAACAGCGAGCCACCATCGGTATCCACCACCAACACAATGCTTATCATAGTTATTGACCATGGGTGAACAGCGTGTAGCGGCTTATTTGCCCGTCGCCAATTTTCTAGAATTGGCCACTCATTCTATGAACTTGTTAGCAAATACATGGGTGGCATTTCCTTCATGCCTTGGAGCCACCCACCTTCATCTTCATGGCAACCCTCAAACATGAATCAAACGATGTAACCATTGAGCTCTACGGTTACATCGTGTTACATCCATCATTAAGCGAGGAAGGAAGGAGCTTCTATTAGAGAGCTTCTGTGTGGTTATGGTGGAAGTTTTCTTTTACATATCCTATGTAAAATATTTTATTAGAATTAGGAGTGTATATAAATAAGCTCTTTTCGAGCATGTAATTTTCTCTTGTTTGCATTTTATTTTTGCGGTACAATAAGACTCCATAGCCTTGACAAAGGCACTAAGTCTGCAAAAGAGGTTGTAGAGCATCGCGGGGACGACTCTATCCCCATGGAGCCAGCGATATTTCTTGTATAGGGGTAAACAAAGAAGTGGTAAAACCCACTTGTCCAAAGTTTGGTGACAAAAGTGGTAAACAACAAAATAAGGCGGTCAGTTGCGTGCTTTCGGATGACTGACACACATTGGATTGACCCTTGCCTTTCTACCTTTAAGCGGAGTGCGGAATGGGAGGTGCCTACTCTCCAACGGTCCAGATGGGCGCGCCCGGATCAGCGGCGATGAAGACCATTCCGGACCTCCCGCCTTTCTACCTTTAAGCGGAGGGTGGGGGTACGGAATCCAATATCTGATTTCCGGCGGCCATGATCGAGGCGGATCAGCGGCTTGGGCGCGACCCAGAGCTTTCGGTACCGCGATTTTTGCTTGCATGGGCCCGCCTCTTGTCATGTCATCTCTCTACCCGCCTTTCCATTGCCGCCATATGTTACCGTTCACCTCTTTCTCACACTTCGAGATGGCCTCTCCCTCGTCTCACCATCCATTTATCACTCGCCACGTACCCCTTTCCCTCCACATGTCCCGATAGCCTTTCAACGCATTAAACTTTTAGCCGTCCATTCATTGCGTTGTCTGCGCATCCCTAGTGACTCATGTCAATCCCCACCACCTCTCTCACTCTCATGATCCCTTTTCTGTCTTGGCCGGTTGGGGCGTCCTTCCATGGCTATACCTCACTTCCTGTGTTGGCCTCCATACCTGTCCTTCAAGATATTCGGTTATTCTAGGTGGCAGTGTGAGAAGTCTTCCGTATCCCGAAGTGTTGAGTTGGTTGGGTCATTCTCAATCCCAAGCCGGTTATTAAGCGGTTGGTGGTGGTTAGATATAGCCTCCACCATAATAGGAAAACACGAAAATGAATTAAAGGCACATAGATTCGCCAATGGAACTGTCAGGAGTTCAATCGCGTCCGCCGAAGGTGCGTAATTAGTCAAAGATTGCAGGTGCAAATTGTCAAAAGCCATGCAGACACAAAGATTTCAATGCATTTTCTTGGTTCCATTGCTATTGTTGTTTTGAGTATATGTAGGCATTTTGGCCATTTTGTATCTATCGATGGTAGAGCTAAGCTCGACTGTAAAGTTTCAGCAAATATTTGGTTTCCTGGTTGTGCCTTTGTGTTTGAGATTTCTTTGTTTATAACAAACAATTTCTTTCTTTCCATCTTGACGTCTTATGCCGGAGAGTTCGCGGTTGAAGGATTCACGCGAACTTAACAATCTTGTTATGAAAAGGATTTGGCCATTGACGGTATTTGTGTTTTACGGTATTCGTATTTGAATGTGAAAGGATTTTGTGTTGAATGCATTTCTTCTTCAGTCTATTTGAAGCCGGATAATACGTGATAGACCGTCTTACCCTTCTTGCATAAGTCTTCCACCTTTTCACCCTTTACTACAACTCAACGCGTTTTGGGTTTATCAAGACCTCCTCTTTCATGCATGCACAGTGCGGTTTGAGTTGACCGCGATCTTGTTAAGGTCTTCCTCCATTTGATCACCCTTAAACAAATCATGACATTAAAGCGGTAGATTTAACCGGACTCTGCTCCTGCTAGCAATCCGGAGTGACCTCAGGTAAGCAACAATAAACACTTCCATAAATTTGAGGGTGAACTTTGGGTCTCGCGGAGACAAAGGTGTGTTGGGTATGCCATGCAAGTGTGCTACTTCCCTCATATAAATATCAACAACATTGGTTTCCTTGTGAGCAATCTTCATTGGGGCAGAGAATTGGCGGTTGAAAGTAAGCTTGTCCACCATAGCCATGATAGAATCATGATGATTGCTTGTTCTAGGAAATTATGTGATAAAATCGAGGTGTCTTCCTTCCCCACTTCCACTCGGGAATGGGGAAAGGTTGCAGCAACAAGCGGGTGTCTATGCTTTCCGATATGACTTTTTGACCTCCAGGGACATTTAGCAATGTACTTAACGTTTCCTTTGCACGGCCAATAGCATTGGCTCTTATACAATGGTTTTCTGATATGTTAGTTGTTCAACATAGGGTACATTATGCATCTCTTTCAAGATCATTGGGTGTCCAACATAAGGTACATTATGCATCTCTTTCAAGATCATACTCCTCAATTCATGATAATTGGGTACTTAAATTATGTTCATGTACAAGATAATTTCATCATTTCCCAATTTACAATCTTCAACCTTTTGTTGCATTTTACCTTGTTGTAATTTTGTTACTATCTCCATGTACTGCAAATATTTTTTTGCAGCCTCAAAAATTATTCCTTTAAGATCGTTTTCATACATGCTAATGGATGTATCATGTAGTTCATGCACTCTCCTAGTGAGTGCATCAACCACTTTATTCTCTTTTAATTTGATGTGCTTGATATCAAAGTCATACTCATAGAGAAAATCTAACCATCTACTTTTTCTGGCATTTAGAGTTGGTTGCTCAAATATATATTTTAGACTGTTATAGTCTGTCATCAACTCAAACCTTTTTCCCATGAGGTGGTGCCTCCACTTCTTCAAGGAATGTACTATGGATTCCAACTCCAAATAATGAGTGACATAGATCCTTTCATTCGCTTTCAAATTTTTGGATTCAAAACATATTGTTGATTAATTGGGTTGGTTGTGATTGATATCAACCCTTGAAGAAAGTCTGGTAGCGAATTCCGGTAGCACAAAGATTTGGGAAATGGATCCAAGTTTGTTTGATGGATAATGGTATGAGTTTTGATATATTTGCAGGTAATACTACTCTAGATGGATAATAAATGTCATGCCAATTCCAGTGGTATGTGGAAAATCACATCACTCCTCACAGTTAGAGAGTTATGGCCATGTGAAGTTGGAGAACACTCATGAGTCATCTAGAAGCCCCAAAAGGTCAAAGGAGTCAAAGTGGTTTCAAAGAAGAAATTATTTAAATAATAAAGTGAAGTGATGAGTGTACTATAAGTCAAAGTGGATACAAAATAAATTATTTAAATAATAAAGTTAATGGAGAAATTACTAAGCGGACAAGTGGTTAGAAGTGGGTTAGCCCTAAAATAAGGAATGTGGTTTAAGAAATTTTAGAAGGTAAATAATAAAGTGAAGTGATGAATGTACTATAATTCAAAGTGGATACAAAAATGATTATTTAAATAATAAAGTTAATGTAGAAATTACTAAGTGGACAAGTGGTTAGAAGTGGGTTAGCCCTAAAATAAGGAAAGTGGGTTAATATTGTTAGAAGGTAACCCCTTGAGGAAGCTACATAAAAGTACAAATAAGACGCAAGGGTATCTCATTCAAATCACACTTGAATATCATTGAATATCTATTTTTTTGAAAGGTTATTTGGGAAGGTATTATTGATAGAGAAAAGTGCAGCAGAAAAAGTGCGACAGAAAAAGTGTGGAAGAAAAAGTGCAGCAAGAAAAAGTGCAACAAGAAAAGTGCAGAAGAAAAAATGCGGTAGAAAAAGTGCGGGAGAAAAATTGCAGCAGAAAAAGTGTGACAGGAAAACTGCGACAGAAAAAGTGTGGCAGGAAAACTACGGAAGAAAAAGTGTGGCATAAAAATTGCAGCAGGAAAAGTGTGGCAGAAAAACCGCGATAGAAAAATTGTGGTAGAAAATTAATGGTAGTGGATTTGTGGCAGCAAAACCGCGGAAACAAAATGCTACAAGAAGAAAAAAATGTATGGTTCTCATATGTGTAGTGTTGAATTTATGAATCAATTTGAGGGTTTTCCTTATAAATATGTTGGATGACCTCTTGGGAGTTTATGGCTTGTTGTAGAGTTGATCTGAGGAAGATCTACTGAAGTTTAGTATTGGTTCATGTTTGAGGGATTTTGGTTGAGGTATGTTGTTGAAGTTATTGGTACATGTTGTTAAAGGTTGATTACAAGTTGATTGGTATAGGTTTACAATAGTATATCTCATAATGATAGTGTGACAATGGTTCCATCATTCTACTTCTACGTTAGGGTGTTTGGACGAGGCAAGGACAGGTGGTAGTAGCCACCTTCTAGTTGTAGCCAGAGAATTCAGGAGTTGGATCTTCCCTTAGGTTGTAGTCTGAGAAACTAGGGGGTTGGAGTCTCCTTCCAATTTCATATGGAAAAAAAAGGAAGTTGGTGCTTCCAATGAATGTAATTCTTAAAGACATATAATAAAAAACATTCTGTGGTTTTCTCTCGCTTTGGGTTTCCACGTAAAACACTAGTGTACTGTGTATGTGTATGATTTCTCATTTTTTCATTGCTTATTTACTCTGCAACTATTGTATGATAATTCTACATTGATATAACACTTGCATTTTATGGTGAAAATGTATTAAATTGCTTTATTATTGATTCACCCCCCCTCTCAGTAATTCAACACATACCACAAAACCATTCTGACTGAGGACTCCACCAATTCCTTCTTTGCATGCATCTATCAAAACCATGAAATCCTCATTAGGATATGCAATTCTCAGAATTGGAACACTCGTTAACAATTTCTTCAATTACTGGAAGCTCCTTTCACATTCTGTTGTCCATTGAAACTTCACCCCCTTCCTTTGCAAGGAAGTGATTGGGTGGGAAATCCTTGAAAACCATGCAATGAATCTTCTGTAGTAGACATCTAGACCCATGAAGGATATGACTTATGTCACATTCTTAGGTGTTTTCACCCTTTAATAGCTTCAATATTTTCAGGGTCCACTGCTATCCCTTCTTCGAATATGATATTCCTCAAATAGTGAATTTGATTTTGATAAAATGAGCACTTGCTCATTTTTCATACAACTAGTTCTATCTTAACAGTTGTAACACCATCCTAAAGTGATGCTCATGCTCTTCTTCTGACTTGGAACATACAAGGATATCATCCAAAAATACAATGACAAACTTGTCTAAGTATTCCTGAAAAACACCATTCATTAACCACATGAAAACAACTAGTGCAGTCGATAACCCAAATGGCACCATTGTGAACTCGTAATGACCACACCTTGTCTTGAAGGCAGTCTTGATAAAGTCTTCATCTATGATCCTTACTCTATGGTATCCTGACCTGAGATCAATATTTGAATTTTTTTTTTCATTCTTCAACTAATCAAAGAGATCATCGATCCTTGGAAAGGGATACATGTTCTTTACATTTACCTTGTTCAATTGTCTGAAGTCAATACACAGTCTCAATGTCCCATCCTTCTTTTTTACAAATAAAACTGAGCGTATATACCCCAATATGACACACTTGGGCGTATATACCCCTTATTCATAAGTTCTTCAAGATGTATTTGTAGTTCCTTCATATCTAGTGTACTCATCCTGTAGAGAGTCTTGGATATTGGAGTTGTTCTAGGAATTAAGTTTATATAGAAATAAATATCTCTCTTTGGGGGTAGTCCTGTTATATCCTTGGAAACATCCTCAAAATCATTCAGGACTACATGATCCTCAAGATTTGACACCTTATCCTTAGGTGATTCCTCCATATGAGATGCAAATAGTTGGCATCCCTTCTTGTAACACTTCTTGAGTTGCATTGTTGAGATTTCTCATAAAATAACTACCCTGGGAATTCCTTGGAATATTCTTGGGTTTCCTTCCTCATTCAAGAAAGTAAATTCCTTGTTATGATAGTCTAATATAGCATGGTGTTGGTCTAACCAATCCATACCAATTAAAAATTCATATGAACCCAAGGGAAGGATGTTCAAATCTGTCTTGGTACTTATCCCATTCATGTCCACTGGACATGATTTAACCAACTCAACAACTTTTCTCTTGGCTCATGTAGTCAACTACACCAACCAATATTTCCCATTCTTTATTCTTGGAAAGTGCAATCTCTCCACCACCTTAGGATCTATATAAATATGAATATCTCTTGAATCTATTAAAATAGTAAAGGCATGGTTATTGATCATACCTTATACATCAATCATGTGTGATTGAAATTCTTCTTACTTATTTTCCAGGGCTGCATAGATCCTTGGTACATTTCTGCCCATGTCTTCCACTGTTTCAATTTGATGTACATTTTGGACAATTCTCACCTTATCATTTCTTTGTAGACAATATCTATACATATGTTCTCCTTTACAACCCCAACATTGAATAGGTGGTTTCCTTGGCCTTTTCCCACATGTCTTTGTTGAAAAGTCAACAAGAAACATGTGTCTAATTTATTTTTCCCTTAAATAATTTGGACAATAAATATTAATCTATTATCTCATAATTACTTGAAATAATTAACTGAAATGGAAAATCAGTTAACTATGGGAAATTCG
>SNQJ01S0051836.1:46023-58138 GCA_010110895.2 Picea sitchensis
TGTTGAAAAGTCAACAAGAAACATGTGTCTAATTTATTTTTCCCTTAAATAAATTGGATAATAAATATTAATCTATTATCTCATAATTACTTGAAATAATTAACTGAAATGGCAAATCAGTTAACTATGGGAAATTCGAGTTCAAAGGTTGTCTAGTAAGACATGGAGGCGACTTGAAGTTGTAACAAAGTTATAAGTGTAGTTATGAGAGTTGTGAAGTAGTTTAACTCAGTTAAGTGAGTTAATCCCAATTGTACTAGTTGTAACTGAACTTACACTAGTGAGAGTTTAGTGAATTAATTATTAATTAATTCACAATCAGTGAACTCACATGCAACTGAAGATTCACCACGGTTAACTACATGCATGTCATATCCAGTGGAGTCCTAGTTGAGATAATAGGTGAAAGGGACAGTTTGGCTATCAGTTGTGATTTGAGTGAAGTGCACTCATGTAATCACACATGCAGTGGATATGCTCATGAGCATGTGCAAACTAGTCAAGTCAATTTCATTGTGAGAATTCTAATTACGGGGATTGTGCAGAGGAGGCAGGTTGTCTAGAGACAGAATATTGGCACATGAATTTGTCAATTTTTTGTATGACAGTGTGAGATGGTTGTATTGTACTGAGATCTCTTGGATTAGAGTTTTGTATGTGATTGTTTGATGATCCATGATATACATAATATATGATAGTGGGGTTTTTATCTTTATGCTTTCCCTGTAAAACTTCTATGTTATGTGTTCTTGATATTTCACTTTGTGATCGTGGTTTAATTTCCGCAAGAATATTAGTAGAAATGATTTTGTATTTAACAATGGTATATAATTGTTAGATTAGGAGAATCCAGGAAATACTTAATTTGTATTGAAATTTCTACAGTCTCAATTCCTCTAGGCTCTCTAGAAGCTGGTTGTCCTTGAGGACTATTTCTAAAGAATGGTGGCTTGTTCCCCTTCTTCCTCTCTTCCATCTTGAATTTCTTCTTGTCTTCCCAAGATTTTTGAAAAGTCATCTTTCCTTTATGTTGATCATATAGGCATTTAGCTCACCTTATAGGCTCCTCCAAAGTTTTAGGATCATCATATTGAATCTTATCACTGATGAAAGATGGCATCCCACTCAAATATCTTTGAATCTTTACTGTCTCATCCTTGATGAAGGATACATACTTCAGTAGTTCTAAAAATCCCCTTTCATACTCATCAATGGTCATGCTGCCCAGTTTGAGTTCAAAGAACTCTTTCATCTTTTTGTCATAATACCTCTTGGTTAAATATTTCTTCTTAAAATACCTCTTGAATTCCTCCCAAGTCACATTTTTCTCTTTAATGTGTTGCACCTGCACAAGTTGGTCCCACCACATGGATGCCTTTCCTTTAAGTTGGTAGATATAAATTCTTCCTTATGCATGAGAGGAATAATTATGAAATTGGAAGTACTTCCTTATTCCTAGCAGCCATGTCTCATCATCTTCATCCTTTTTGTGTTCACCATCAAAAGTAGGAAGTTTGATCTTATTCATTTATCCTCGTAGTTCATCCACCCGAGACCTCTTATGATGCTTCTTGAAAGGAGATGGAATTGAGATGTTGTGTGCTCTCTTATTGGAATGACTTTGGGAGTGACGGTGATGTCTGCTACCACTCCTTGTTCTTCTTTTCTCATCAGGGGACCCGTGGCTTCATGACTTACTGGAGCCACTCTCCTTATCCAACTTCTTTTAAATTCTGTACAAGCTCTGCCTTAACTTCATATTGAAGTATTCTTGTTTCTCCCTAGCTTTCATAAACTTTTCATTATCATCCTTCTGGCTATGGACATCTGTCTACAATTTTCTGATGGTCTCGGCCATATTTTTCTCTTCCGCCTTGTTGATGCTTGAGAGTGTAATGATGAATACTATGCTCGCAAATGATTGGAAATATTTATTATTTATCTATATTAATAATATACTAGTATTTGGGACCCCCTTATTATACTCATGGAAATATGGTGGATAAGCGACACTTATATTTTGTTTTCGTATGTGATGGTAGAAACACAGTTTTCTACAGTTCATTTGTTTCAAATCATGGTTTAAAATGTTTATGGTAATATGTGGTTGGCTGATTAAAACATGGAGCTAAGTGGTTTGGATGATCTCTCATAAAATATGATAATGCCACCCTTTTGAAAGAGAGAATTATACTCCAGTTTTAATTTTGATGTTGTGTATTATTCATGGCGAACGTTGGGTGATCTTGACCCTTGATACTATGGTTGTGTGCATTATTTAAGATTCATAGTGGATTGTGTTCCTACTACATTGTCATTCGAAGAAATTTGGTATTGGCAAGGGCTAATGCACTTTGGACTATCGCGCACTTTGCAAAAGTAATATGGGAATTTTGGATTTTTGGTTGATTAATGGTTTGAATGTAGTGCTATGGTGAGTCCTCTAGTGGGATTGACTCATACTAAGAATTGAATGAATATATGAAGGGAGAAGCGATGTGCAATAAATTCATGCCACTCAAACTCCCCTCGAGATTGTCACCCTAGTCATTCTTGCATTTTTGGCTCTGGTAGTTACTGTTGCTCCACCTTGCTCGGTCATGGAGAAAGTATACAGTCTTGGGCTTTCTCCTCACACAAATGTTTACATGTATGGTTTTTCTTACTTTTCCATCCATGAGAATTACTCTACCTTTGAATCAAATGTTGGCTCTATTTTCTCATGGTCTGTGTGATTCTCAAGCTATTATGATGTTTTGGAACCATGTTTATTCTTGCATCTTTGGTTTCCTGTGGTGTTTGTTCTGGGGTTGTTGGCTTTTAAAAGTTGGTCACGTGATCCTTTTTGTGTGTAATTGTTCATTGGAATTATTGAGTAAATATTACAGTGGAGCCTTCTTTTCCATGGTTCTTTTTTTGGGTTTGGCCTCTCTGTTGAAGTTGGTTATTGCAGTCTGCCTAAACTATGGGATTTTCAAATACTCCACCTATATATTGACATTACTGGTCTCTGTGGATAAGTGTACCCACACCATGTTTCGAGCATGTGTGTTTTTATGTGAACTATGATTGAAGATTAGAGAATTATGTGCGTTGTCTTGGAAAAACCCTCAGTTGTTGGCTTGCTTTCTATAACCTCACCGTCATTGTTTCTTGATACAGTATGACAACATTGCTACCCTTATTTTGATGAGAGAACTATTGATGCTTTTTGGTTGGGAACTGGTTTTTATTTGGTCACTCATTTGCAGTGTTGGAAAAATGGTTGGCCTCACCTATGTTTGTTTTGGAAGATGCAGTCTGTTGTTTGAATCCCATACAACCAAGAGAAATATTTCATATTATTGTTTCTATGATCGATTATGATAGGGAACCTATGGAATGAGATGTTTGTGCCATTAAACTTCCAAACTCTCTGGTTGAACAACCTATTGTCTCTACCACTTACTATCTTAAACCATGGACATTACATTGAAAGCGTATTTACTCCAGTTTGAAGTTGATGGGAGCAGTGTTTTCTCGATTAATTGGGAATAATTTTGTTTGGTCCCTTGCTTGGTAATTCTGGAAGATATCTGTACCCATCTATTCATTTGAATCTTGTGTTCAAAATATTGAATGTTATTTTTGTTCAATCATTATGTTGATTGTAAAAAAGGAACACCTGTGTTAGAAATGTTTGAAGCCCGAATAAGAGTGATAACATCCAAAATAATTGCATTGAACATTTGTTAAAAAAATGATGGATATGCGTTTTTTGTAAAAACTGTACGTGTCCCTGTTGGATTAAAAGGATTATTATTGGATTTAATGTTATGGTCACGGATCAAAGGCTATCGTTGTTTCTTATAGATATTATGATGTTGTTCGTTATCACTGTCATATAATGATAATGTGGGTATAATGGTTTCTATGATTAAATAATTATGGACATACATATTATTGTGCAAATAATTCGGAAGCCATCAAGAAAATTTGTCAAAGAAGATATCATTTTGGATTATTGTTTGGAAAAGGAACACTTGTTAAAGTTTGAAATTCTAGACAGAGATATGTTTTGATTGTATTTAAGGTAGCATGTTTTGATTTGTTTCACTTGAAAAATATACATATTGATTCTTTATCATTCTACCATTTTTCTCTAATTACAATCCCCTCACAATCTTGATTTCACCTATTTCATCCTTGTTCTATGATATAAATTTAAAAACAAAAGTCTCTGTAGAAGCGACAAAAGGGATAACATAGCAAGTGTTGGAGACTGATATTTTGATATTTTTATACACAGTTAAATTGTTTGGTTAATTTATTAATAGTGTTCGTATATGCATTCCCTATCATTCTACACTTTTTTCACTAACTACACTCTCTCCATATTTCCCATGAAATCTATCACCCCTTGTTCACATGGAAATTAATGAATGGTTTGTTATGGATGTATTTGCATGTATCTTGTGTCAAATTTTGAGCCACATTTTGATTCATGTAAGCAGAGTGTCATGTATGGTTTATTAAGAGCCCCATTATTGAAAAACTACTACTATAGGATGAGATTTTTCAGTAGAGGAAACAATGGCCTAAATAACAGAGGCATGGGAAATTGGAATTGATGCCATAGGAGGCCTATATTTTCTATCCATTTTGATGTTGATCCTCAAGAATTGAAACAGTTGTTCCAAGCTGGTTTATTTAATTGGTTTTTCCATGGGATAATGCACCCTCGACAAGAAAGACCCCCTTTTCAGCTTCCTCACTATATCCCTAGAGTTCTCATTACTCTACATGTGTCTTTGCAGCCTGAAGTCCCCACAAATGATGGTTGGAAAGAGATCGCCAACCAACATGTCTCTCACTATCGTGGTTGGCCCACTATGTCATTGACTTTACCACCACCTTCCAATCCCAATGTCCATATTTCCCATGCTGTTTCGCTAGTTTAGTCTTCACATGCCAGTAAGAGATTGAAAATTGATATTCCCCAACCTATGTAAGACAAGGAAAAAGCAGTTTCCTCCCCTTCTTCTCCCTCCAATTATTCCTCTAAATCTATGTCTTCCTACCTGCTTTTGAAGGATGATTTTTCCCATGTGATAAGCAAGATACAATTCCAAGGTTCCAATCAACCACAGACTAATTTCGAGAAGTCTAAGGGAAACAATAGTGAAAAAAGGAAAATTTCATTACAAAGTGGCAAATATGGTTTCTAAATTATGGTTTTCTTATCATTTTAGTTGATGAGGGCAATTCTTAATGGTTGTCAATATTTTTGGACAAGAAGTTTTGTTTTGATATTTTGTGGACAATGTGGATAGTGTGGATATAAATTATTTTTTGGACATGATATAAATTATTTTTGATATTTAAATATCCAGTTTGAAAGATATTCAAGGGAGTTACAAGGGTGGCATATGGTTAAAATGATTATTTGTTTTTTGTATTATATTGCATGATTTAAAAGGAAGAGATTACGAGAGTCACAAGGGGTCCCACCTACTTGGTTATTATTAATTAAGACCCTTAACTATATTATTATTATTTATTTCTCCCAAACTAATTAGTTAAGTTAAATCAACTTAACTAAGAAAGTAGTTGAACTACTTCAAATTATTTGGAATGAATAAAACATGAATGAGAAGAAGAGACATGAGGAGAATAGAAAGAGAAATAAAGACTAAGGTTTTGTCTTTAGTTACATGAGATAGTTTTAGTTTTCATTCATTTCTAAGTTTATTCAAAGCCTAATTCTCTTCTTAACAACATCGTATTATTGTAGACAACAAGGTTCAAGACTGAATCACACTTTTCAGACGCTTGTTTTAGAGGTGTTGATCCATCCTTGATAGTCTGTGTATTCTTGTCTATTTGTGAATTAAGTTTCATGGAGGATAAAGGATATCTTGCAGAGTCAAATTGGCAGCAATTTTTGGCAAGCTAATCCAGATTATTAATTTCAGTTTTACTTTACTATCAAAGTCTTTTTTTATGGTGTTCATCGAAGATCTATAAATAATAATTTGGCCCATGCCCTCATAAGGGTTTTTTAAAGAGAAAATATTTTTGATATCTCCGAGTGAAATAAAATCAGATTGCTATTCTGTCTCATATATGTGTATTTGTAACTTGGTTACTTTTCTCTTTTTGATCTCCATGTTTAATTAATCGAAAATCTGTGTACATTCCATAAGTTTTATTTTATTTTATATTTGCAACATATTTAAACTATAAATCAAACTTAGTCCTTGTAATTAATACTTGCAGATTGAGAGAATATTTTGAGGCTATAAACCCACATGTGACAATCCAAACTATCTTATCCTAGCCAGGAAAGATCTAAAAATGATTGAGTAAGGTAATTCATACCTTTTCCTCAACATTTATTTGGCGACCATACTAGGGAGATCTTCCATATCTCTCTGGTTGATTGTATTCATAATAATCATTGAATATTTCTTCTTTTGTTTTTGATTATTTGACTGTTTTATTTTCCTCATGACAATACCTGCTACAAGGCAACTCAAAATTGAGCATGGTCTTAAAGACCAAACCAACATTTCCTTAAGTTTATTTAATACCATCTTAGAAACCGCTAATACCCGGGATGAGATTGAATGCTCATGGGAAGTAATTGAATAGGACATAAGTATTCATGAACATTGGGAGGCCAGACAAAGGAAACCTAGAAATCATCTGTAGCTCTCTTTTTCCTAAAGTTGATCTTCTGTTTTGTGTCCTCAAATCCTCACATCTCTAAGAGAAGAAGAGGATTTTCTCCTGAAATCACTCCTTTCATTGAAATAGGAAGAAGGAAAGCTATTAAGTCAACCCAACAAGGTACTCTAAGAAAACATTTGTTTGATTTGGCTAGTTCACCTTTCTCACCCACACCCATCATTTACAACATGGAATTTGCAGGTGGCTTTGGTGGTACTATAGGTGCCTCATCGTCTCAACCTTCAGCCTCATCAGTGATTGGTAGTTTGTATATCCATCAGGTTCCTGTCCAATCTGCTACCAACCTTGCCCAAATCATCAAGAAGTATGGGATTTTCCAATTTGAGGAAGATTCTACTACCACCCCATGGCACATATCCTCTCCCTTGAACCTAATTCCTTCTACTCATCCTTTACCAAAATTTAAAGAGCATCTACCTAGGTCTCCGCAAGGGGGGCTTAGTTAAACAAACATACATGTCTGCCCTCCTACAACTTTTATAGGATATGAAAAATCGGAAGATAGCATATGAGCAAAATGGAAATGTCCCTTCACTTAATCATGGGGAATCATCTTCTTCTTCACCACCTTTTAGGAATACCAATGAAAACACATTTCATCCCAAAGAAATCATGTCTCGCAGTTGGTGTAACTTTTGCGAGGAAAATCATGAGGAAAGTACTTGTGAGGTAAAGAAGAGTGTCAGAGATACAATATTTGGAAAAAATCCTAAAACCACCATTCTTTTTATAGATTGAGAAGAACCAGTAGTTGTCATAATCATAAACACTAGGAATTAATCCTATGCTTCAAAAGGAAAATATGACCCCCCTGTAATTCTTCTAGTCCAATATGATCTTCACAAGCTACCATTGTACATGATACCAAGACTCCTGAAATTCAAGATGTTCCCTCCCCTCTTCCCTCTTCCAAATATAACATTATCAACCAATTGGATAATATCAAGGCCGATGCTACTCTTCTAGACATGGTTGTCATCCCTAAACAACAAAAGCATCTCAAAACTTTTATGGAAGGAAAACCTTCCACCATAGCCAATCTTTTTGAAGAGTCTAAAGAAGAGGATTCTATTGTAAATAAAGTAGGTGTAAATAACTTTAGACACCCTGTAAAAAACCCTCCATTTTTCATTTCTGTAAAAATTATGGTAAAATAGCCCATTGTTGCCTAATTGACGGTGGTTCGGGCCCAAGCGTAATGTCAAAAATTATTATGGAAGAGATAGGATTATCATGTACTAATGGAAATTATAGAAACATGATCTCATATAACAGTCTATAGTAGTCAACTATAGGTGAAATCAAAGACGTGACTTTGGTTCTGTGTGCACATCCTGAAATAAGGACAACCCTCAACATCCAGGTAATTGACATGCCAGTAAGCAACTATTCTATCATCATAGGAAGAGACCGGCAAGCCTTGACATGTGGATATATTTCTCTTGATGAAACACACTTATCCATTCCTCGGAATCGAAATAATATCATAGTCCTAAGGGAAGGAAGAATCTCACCATATATAGAGATCATTCCACAGCAAAACATAAAATAGGTCGAGGAAGACTTAAGAGTGTAATCCATCTTTGTTGATGAGAGTGACACTGCCCTGGAACAAATTGACTTGGAGGATGGTATGTGGCACATGCATTTCGATGGCTCATGCTCCAGCAAAGGTAATGGAGATAGCATTATCTTATACTCACCTATAGGAAAAATTCACAACTTTTCTTATAGGCTAGAATTTTCTTGCACCAATAATGTTACCGAGTTTGAAGTGTTATTGCTAGGCATTGAAAATGCTTATAATTTAGGTTGTGAACAACTTACAATTTTTGGGGGTTCTAAACTTGTTGTGCACCTTATACGTAAAATCTACTCTCCTAACAATAAGTTGATGAAATGATACACCGAAGATGTTTGTATTCTTATCTCAAACTTATTATCATTTAACGTCACTCGTGTTAAAAGGGAACTTAATTCGATGGCTGACAGGTTAGTTGTATTTGCAACGTCTCCTACTCGACAACTTCTTCCTCAAAGACTTGATTTTACTTTTCAATCTTTATATCGTCCTCATATTCTTGACAATATAGAGTCATGGACGGTATTCCCTAGTGATGAAATCATATTTTCTTTCATACAAAATGAAACCTTTAAGCCCAAGTAGATTATATCCATGGAAAACAACAAAATTCTGAAAGGATTGAGTCCTCTTGAAAGATCATTTTCATCGAGTGATGTAGGAAACAAAGAAACACATAAAGAAGATGAGTCAAAAAGAAAAGTGGGTGAAACCATTTCCTTAAACATTGGAACACCTGATTCCCCCAAGAATGTTAATATAGTTGCCCAATGTACCGATGAAGAAAATATGAAATTCACTAATTTACTTCGTGAATTTCAAGATGTTTTTTCTTGGTCATATGAGGATCTTCATGGTTTTGACCCTACTCTCATACAACATTCCATTCCTATCAAGGAAGGGATAAAACTAGTTAGGAAAAACCAAATACCCATTAACCCCGCACTGGAAGCTACTATCACGAAGCAGCTGTAAAATGTTTTGAAGGCTGGTATAATTTTCTCGGTTAAGTATTCTGAGTGGGTTTCAGATTTGATCCCCATTCGAAGAACAACTGGTTAGATATGATTGTGCGTTGATTTTCATGCACTGAATTGAGCGGGCGTAAAAGACCATTTTCCTCTCCCTAACATGGAAATGATTTTGTAGAATCTTGTAGGGCCACAAATGATGTCCTTACTTGATGGTTTCTCTGGTTATAATCAGATCAAGTTAAAAAGGATTGATAGGTACAAAACCACTTTCACTACACGTTGGGGCACATTTCATTATGAAGACATGCCTTTTGGCTTATCTAATGTAGGTGCCACTTTCTAAAGAGCTATGCTAATATATTTTGCCGATATGATCGATAATATTATCCAGTTTTATCTTGATGACTTGATTGTTTATTCAAAAAACTGGTTGGATCATTTTGGTCATCTTTGAAAAGTTCTCATGTGATGCAGAAAGTTCGGTATTTATTTAAATCCTTATAAATCTATTTTTGGCGTTACCAAGGGAAATATCCTTGGAAATATTATTTTTTATTCAGGAATAAAAATAGATCCCAAAAGGATCGTTTCTATTCTGAACCTTCCTGCCCCCACTTCCAAAAAGGAGGTTCAATCCTTTATGGGAATTATCAACTTTGTTCGTAGATTTGTTCCTATTTTTGCTTTAGTGGTAAAACCAATTCATAATATTCTAAAGAAAGATCGATTATTTTTATGGAATGAAGATGTTGAAAATTCTTTCGCAAGGATTAAGAAAGCAATCAGTTTTGCACAGATTTTGGCGAAACCAGACTTTGAGAAATATTTTATCATATACACTAATGCCACCGAGGAAGCATTTTATGCTGTTCTCTTACATTGTGATGACCAAAATAATGAAAAACTAGTAGCTTACATGAGTCAAAGATGATCAGATGATGAATTCAAGCATTCTTATATCGAAAAACATGTTTTTCTCTGGTTAAAGATGGGGAGAAATTTCACCACTTTATCTAGGCAAGAACACACAGGTAAAAGTCCCTTTTTTTGCTGTCAAGTTTTTTCTTTCATAGACTTATCTTTTAGGGAATCTTTCACATTGGCTTGCCAAGATCCAGAAGAATGAATTAAGCATCATGACTTTGAAAACAATTAAGGGATGAGACTTATCCCTTCACTTGGCTCAACATCTTGAAGCAAGTGAAGAAATTGAAGAACAAGATAATCCTCTTTCAACACTATTTTACATTGATAGTCAAACCCTTCCTATATCTGAACATCCATGGTATAAAAATCTGGTATATTACTTGCAATATCAGAAATGGCCAGATGATTTAGATACTCATTAAAGGAGAAGGTTATGTATTGAATCTTCCATATATATTATTTTAGGAGATTTTTTTTTCAGGAGATCTACCAATGGCATATCACTTCGATGTGTAAATAATGAGGAAGCACAAAAATTGTCACAGGAAACTCATGGATCTTCAAATTCTGTTATTCATGTAGGTGGTCAGTTTTCTACGACAACAATTTCTTTTAAAATTATCAGAAAAGGTTATTATTGGCCCTCAATTTTTTGAGATTATTATATTTTTTCAAGATCTTGCGACAAGTGCCAAAAATTTGTTTGGAAAGAACGTATTTATGCCATGCCTTTGCAACCCGTCCTCCCTAGTTTTCCATTTTTGAAATGGGGTCTGAAATTTATTGGTCTTATTAATCCTCCATCTTCAGTAGGGTAGGATTTTATCTTGACAGCCACAGATTATTTCACTAAATGGAATGAAGTTGTCCCACTTAAACACTCACAGGATGAACACGTCATTTCTTCCCTTGAAACTAATATTTTCTCCAGATTTGACATTCCTTTAGAAATTATTACAAACAATGGTTTTGCTTTCATTTCCGCTAAGTTGACTCAATTTTTAGCTAAGTTGGGAGTCAAACATTTCATCTCGTCATCTTATTAACCTCAATGAAATGGGAAAGCTGAGTCTACTAATAAAAATATGGTTAGTATCATAAAGAGGCTCATTGAAGATAAGCCTCGTCAATGGCACACCCTCCTCACTTACGCCCTTTGGGAAGATCACACTACTACCAAGGTAAGCATAGGTTGCTCTTCGTTTCAACTTGTTTATGGTCAAGAAGCTATTTTTCCTACTGAAATGAAAATTTCTTCTCTATGGTTGATGCTACAGATTGAAGAATTAAATTCTTCTAATGTCCCTCAAAGGATAAATGCATTGTTAGATTTAGAGGAACAAAGAATGTTTTCCTTGGAAAACATAAAGAGACGACAACAAACCATGAAGAAATATTTCAAAAAAAGTGCAAAAGTTATCAGGTTTAAAGTAAATGAAAAAATATTTCTTTGGGATTCATCCCATGATGACAGAGGAAGACATTCGAAGTTTCAAAAATTATGGTTGTGTCCTTTTAAAATCACTTTTGTCCTGGGTGTAAATTCTTATCTTCTAGAAGACTTGGAAGAGCGATAATTTTCCTATAGTACAAATGGTTCCCGCTTGAAACACTATGTAGAACCAGTTTGAAGGTTGAACATTGCATGAAAGTAACTATTGTATTATAGTTTTTTGTTTCATTGTTTTTATTTTTCCTTGTTGTTTTTATTTTTTTGTTGTTTTGTTTCCGTTGTTTTTATTTTATTGTTTTCATTTATGTTTATCAGAAATAAACTTTGGATCAGTTTCACCATAACAATGTTATTCTATATGTATTGTTGATCAATAACAATCAAGTTACACAATTGTCATGATGTCCCCCTTGTAGACATCACTAGAATTTCTTTCTGCTTCTAGTA
>SNQJ01S0051837.1:0-13042 GCA_010110895.2 Picea sitchensis
CTTTTGACATTGTGCCCATGACTAACCTCTAGCATAGGTTAGAAGAGCTTAAAGTCCCTTTCGAGTTAAGAGATGTTGGAGTAAGGTTGTATGAGAAAGTTATTGTGAAGTTTAGGAACATTGAGGGTTGGTCAGAAGAAATTAATTGCAATATATGAGTCAAGCAAGGTTTTCCCCTATCCCCTACCCTTTTCGACATCTATATTGATAAGTTAGAAGATTGTTTGGAGGATGCAGGTTGTGTTGGCCCGACTCTTGCTAGTATAGTCACCATCCTCCTTCTTTATGTTGATGATATTGTTCTTATGGAAAAGAGTCCCTATGACCTAGGTAGGAAACTAATCACACTCAAGGACTTCTACTATAACATGGGCATGACTGTGAACACCGACAAAACAAAGGTTATGATAATTAAATCCAAAAGGATCACCTATGATACTTTTGTTTATGACAATAATATCTTGGAGGAAGTGCCTTCATACAAGTATCTTGGAATCGATATCCACCACAAGTTCAATTGGAACTATAGCGTTGAAAAAAAGATAAATGGAGGGTGGAAAGCTTATTATGGGCTCGAAAACAATCGTAACTTAGTAGACCTTTGGCTTTTGGATAAAAAAAAACTCCTCTTTCACACTCTCATGATAACATTATCTTATATGGATGTGGATTTTGGGGTTGCAGTATATCTAGAGAATCCTGGAGAAAGATAGAACAAATCTAAAAGAATTTTATAACTTATAATCTCAAAATTAAGGGCAATACACCCTATCCTATCCTCCTTATAGAAGCAAGCCTTTCACCCATTGAGAGCAATGTTATGATTATATACCTAACACACAAGAACAAGATAAACAACACGAATGAAAAGAGGCTCCCCACAATTGCTTCAAACTCTAGCCAAAACCACCAACGCCTCAAGAGGGGATGGCATAAAGATGCCAAATCCTGGCTAAATCATGGGGGAATACAAGAAGAAGCCATCATGCAGAATATCGATAATATTACAAATATTATCACTTCTAATTTTAAGGAGAATATGTGGTGTGATAAAGATTTAGTGGATAAAAGGAAATTAAGGTACTACAAGGAGGTGGTCAACCCTAATTTAGAAGATCAAAATTACCTCTCAGTTTAGAAAAGCGCAAAGAAGAAAATCAACATTACTAAAATAAGAACAAACTCTCACAAGCTACATAGTGAAACTGGGTGTTTGACAACTCCTAAAACACCATGGGATGAGAGAATCTATCACATTTATGACATTAAGCAGGTAGAAGATGAATAACACTTCCTCTTGGATTGCCCTGCCTATACCCATATTAGATCTCGGTTTAAAAATATTTTCCACATTACCAACCTTCCTAACCTCCTAAGTCATCAAAACTATGGTGATCTTGGAACGCTTCTCTCAATGCTTTTTGAGCATAGACATACAATTTTAAAGAATTTGAAACCTAATATCTTACCTTCTTAAGGTTTGATAGACCAATTGGTCTCAACGGACGTTAATCATCATCACACACACACACACACACACACCAACCCCGTATGGGGGAGATGTTCATGTAACATAACGTCGATA
Organism: Picea sitchensis; assembly: GCA_010110895.2. Lineage (NCBI taxonomy): Eukaryota > Viridiplantae > Streptophyta > Pinopsida > Pinales > Pinaceae > Picea > Picea sitchensis. The sequence continues at coordinate 1,586 of SNQJ01S0051837.1, forward strand.
TATATAATTGAGCTGACACAATTTTTTATTATTTTATTTATTTTTTATTTTTTATTATTTTAATGTGTTACGTTACATGAACATCTTCTCCATAATGGTTTTTAGTGTGTGTTTTTGTGTGTGTGTGTCTCTCTCTCTATATATTGGAGCCAACTTAAATTTTTATTATTATTTCAATGTTTTTTATTATTTTAATGTGTTACGTTACATGAACATCTCTCCCATACTAGGTTGTAGTGTGTGTGAGCCGACATAAATTGTTATTTTTTTTAATATTTTATTATTATTTTAATGTTTTATTATTATTGCGTCGAAAGGAACTTTACAACCCAGTATAAGAGAGATGATATACATTAATATATTTTGTAATATTAATATTTATATATTATAAAATTAATATTAATATATTATAAAATATTTTAATACTTTAAAATATATATATTGGTTTGAATTTGTTCTGTTTTGATTTGCCCTAGTTTCAATTAATAGATCATGAGAACAATGTAGTAGTTATAAAGGTTGTAACATATTATATAATATATTAATATTTTTTAATATATTTATATATTTTAATATATTTTATAATATTTTTTTTAAAGTAAAAAGAGGTAGATCCTATTGTATTAAATGCCAAAATATACAGATGTGCTTGGGCTGCCAGTTGTTCCACCGAGTTAGCAGAAACCAGAACAACTGGCAACCTATGGTGTCCATGTCAAAAATAGGCGGTCCGCCATCTGTCCTACCCATAGGAAACCAGGGCAGATGGCAGCCCACAGTTTGAACATTAACCAGAGGTATGGAAAATAAAACAAGTTTAAACCATAACAGTTTAGGCCAAATTGGTTCCAAAACCATAACTCTAACCAAAACAATAACTCTAACCAGAAGCATGACCAAAAGAAATTACCTGGTGGCCTCGGAGGTAGCCATGTCGACATCTTCTTCCTGCGCTCCCACCCTACCTGGCATCACAAAAGGTTGTGCACAGGTCGGGCATCTCTGCCCTGTTGGCGCGTTGGAGAAGGTGTCATATAGCATATCAATACGTTGGCTGATGGGAGTTCCATGGTGGAATTGGTCCGCCACCTAGCTCCTCAAGTTGAACATCAAATCCAGGTGCTCTGGGTGGAAGAATGGTGGTTGGACACGCCATGGTTATGCAAGGGCAATGCCTCCCTCCCACGACTTGCCACCCTCCCTCGACTTACCACCCGACCTGGTATCCTCAACCTCGCTTGTTGTTTCCCCGCTCTGTTGCTCCATGGCTACTTCCAGACCCTGTGCCTATGCCTGCTTCTCCTTAACACTTTCTATGTCATTGACTAAAATGTGTCCGGCTACGGGTGTCGCCTCCTGAGAGTTCAATGCCTCCGAAATCTCCTCTTCAATGTAGCAGGTGGTAAACTCTTCCAGCTAGGCTTCCCCGGTGCTACATTCTTGCTGCTCCCCAGTGGCATCCATTGTGGTTTCCCCTAGGAGGTTGCTTGGTGGCTGCCAATTATCAGGTAAAATGAAGAGAAGATGCTCCGGACGAGCCTGAATTGGCTCTTCCGGAAAGACCTCCTCCACATACACCATGGGAGGTGTCCTGAGCCTTCTTTCCCTGCGCACGAGTTGAGTTCGGGCCATAGACAATGCACGCTCCAGTCGTTGATGTCTCTTCTGACGTGTAACAAAGTTGTACCAGGCGAAGCCACGACGTGGCTTCCCTCTCTCTCATGACATTGGGGTGAGAATTATGATGGCTACAATGACGATGGTGTTCCTATATCTGCACGAGAGCTCACTGTAGCTTGTCTGGTGTGGACCAAAATCAAAATGGGTGAAGCCATGGCAAGGCTTGTTGATATCTAGGAGGATGGACGGGACATGCTCCTCCATTAAATCTCCCTCCTTAACTGTTTGTGCCTCCTGACTGTTCACACAAGGGAGAAGTCCCATGGCATGAGGCTGGTGATTGGGGCTTGCTCCCATCCTTAATGGTGAGGGGATGGGAGTTGACCGACCTTATTTATGGCTAGGCTAGGCTCCATTCCACATGGCCTTGCTAGGCGACGTGTCACCCCATCCGGGGAATATATTTTATAATATTAATATATTTTAATACTTTAATTTTAATGTATTGAACCAACATAGATCCATTTTAACCCTAGATCTATCAAGCGCCTAAAGGAATCAAATCTCTCGAGGTGAAAACCTTTTTTAGACTGCAAAAACTTGAGAAAAGATTAAAAGTTTGCACCTCGAGAGATTTGATCCCTCTCGACGGTTGATAGATTCGAGGTTAAAATGGATCTATGTTGGTTTTAATGTATTATGTTACACGAAATACACACACACACACACACACACATATATAATGGAGCCTGCATAAATTTTTATTATTTTAGTATTTTTGACAAGTGTAAAGAAAAAAATAAGCCTTGCTAAGATACAAACAAATTCTCACGAGCTCCATATTGAAATTGGGCGTTGGTCAATTCCTAAAACGCCATAGGATGAAAGAGTTTGTCACCTCACCTTTGTGACACTAAGAAGGTTGAAGATGAAAAACACTTTCTCTTATATTGTCCAGCGTATACCCAAATTAGATCTCGATTTCAAAATATTTGTCCCACTACCACCCTTCCTAACCTTTTAACTCAACAAAACTATGGTGATCTTGGAAAGCTTCTCTTAATGCTTTTCAAGCACATAAACAAAATTCTAAAGGATTGCAAGTATTCCCTCACCCTCTTAAGGTCTGGTAGACCAATCCAGTCTCAGTGGATGTTAACCATCATCATCATAATCATCATTAATGTTTCACTATTAATTATTAATGTTTTATTATTATTTTAATGCATTATGTTACATGAACATATCCCCCAGACTCGGCTGTAGAACATTTCTCGACACAAAAATAAAATAATGAAAATTTATGTTTGCTCCATTATATATATATATATACTTTGAATGAATAACAACCAACCTATATTCATTTCACTATAAATCTATGAAGTATTGAGAGGGATCAAATTTCTGGAGGTGCAAAACTTGAGGAAAGGTTAAAGGTTTGCACCTTAAGAGATTTGATCACTCTCGACGCTTGATAGATCTGGATTTAAATAGATCTAGGCTAGTATAATTCCAATTTTGAAAATAAAAAACACCACCAATACCATATAAAGCTTCAACACCCTTAAAAAAAATTATCGTCAAAATTATATATTTTTTTCAAATTTTTAAATAAAACTTTTTTCAAATCTCAAACTTACAAAAAAAAAAAAACTTTTACCAACATCAATTTCAATGACACATAAACTTTATTTAAAAATATATTAAAAAAACTATTTTTTTTTAATAAAAAGATTTATTATTAATATCAATGAGAATATCAATGAAGCATCTTGAGATGTTAGCTTTTTTAATAATAATAATAATATTCTATTTTTAAGGTCACGGCCAAGCCACACCAAATTGGTGTATGAGACCCCCCTTGTTTGTGGTACAAGGGACCCCCCTTGTTTGTGGTACAAGGGACCCCCCTCCACCCAACGATTTGACTGCTAAAGTCTACAGAGGTATACATACCCTACCCCCCTCTGGATAAAAATATATATCCATTTTTTAAGATTAAAAAAAAATAATAATAAATTAATGCTTGATTTTTTTGGACAAATAGTGTGTAAGAAGTTTTTAAACGTTACGTTTGAGTGGACACTTCACCTATTATCACGGACAAATGAAGTTAATATGTTAGAAAAGAATGCTAAGACATAGTTTTAAAAAAGAAAATTAACAGATGATCGTTGAAGAAAAAAGAGAGGAATATGAAGAGGATAAATAATAAAATAATGAAATAGTCATTAAGACTAAAGGATAAAATAAGACTGTCTAATTATTCTATGTTTTGGCCTTTTTCACCGAAATTCGACGATATAAATATGGAAGGAATTGTAATTTTTTGTTGTTTAAATTACATTTTTGAATGCATAAATGGATTCTGCGTGTTGAAAAACCCTTGGGGCACTAGGATTATACAGACTTAGCCACTCAAATTTATAGATCCAACACTTTCTCACCGAATTTTAGACAAAATTAAACAGAAAAAATCCACGGAAAATGGCCAAAATGTAGAATAGTTAGACTACAACCTAAAATAATATATGCTTTAAAAATAGTCGTAGCTTTAATAAATTAAGATAATAAAAATAAGTTCTCGAACGGGTGACAAAGACGGTATCCAGCGAGGGGGACGCTCCATGAGGCATGTTGCCACATGGCTCTCCTCTTCTTCATTCCCCCTCATGCACTATCACTCCAACTCATGCTCCCACTCGACGACATCCTTTCTTTGCAAACTGATCGCCTCATCTATCCTCCCCATGCTCCTCGTGCTCTTGATGAACTTATTACTAGTTATTGCATCTTTAGTTCAGTTCATGGGAGCTCTCTGGCATTGTCCTACCCCCGAGCATCGAGATGGGCTATTTCACCCCCTTCCTTGGCCACTCCCTTTGTTTCTTGCCCCCTTTGCTCTTGTCCCTATGTGCATTTCCTTGCTCACTATCTCTTTCAGCCCCTCTGCCCTTCCCTTGCTTTGATTCCTTCACCGCCTTTTCCTTTCCCTTCAACCAGCTCCTATGGATTGAGGTGGCTCCCATCATCGTTCTAGGGATTGTCGTCACAGAGCATCGGATTCCAAATCAATCTCTGGGATAGAGGATTCATCTGTCGACTACCATGCACATACTCCTCCTGAAATTCAAGCATAACTCAACCTTGCGAAAGCTGATGTCAAGGTTCTCAGACATTTTATTTCCATTGAGGAGGTCACATATAACATTCGATCCCTAATCCTAGCTCTGCGTGGGCACATGAATCCCAATACTTCAAGACCATTGATCTTTGCCGACATCTAAAAATGTTAATGGGTAAAGTTATGGTGGAAATACATGAAGCCCATTAGGAAATCCTCCTCCAGTTGGACAATTTGCAACTCTAGATAAAGCTTGTGGATCACAAGCTCAATTTGCTCGTTGAGACGATAGTTGGTTTGGTCCTCACCAAGCTGGAATATCCTCAGCCCCAGGTTCATGTGGTAGATAACCATCCTCCTTTAGCTTAATTTTCTCATGTTTTTCAGTCGAGATTATCTTTTTTCCAATTACAAAGGATTGGATGCTCTTGCCCCACCTTCTTTCAATTTTTAGTATGATAAGAAGACTTATATCAAACTTTTATCTGTTGTTCATTATTTTTGTCAATTTCTAATATGTAGTTTCAATATACAATGATTTTTAAAGATCGATAAACTAGACACACTACTATATTGTTGTTGGTCTGGGTTCCCAAACGACAAAACAATAACACAATCCTTATACTTTTTCCTTTAAAATAATACAAATGATGTAAATAGTTTAAAAATAAAAATAAACAAAAATAAGAAAATAATAATATTATAAGATAATGAACGAGAATCTATGAATTTTAATGAACAATTTCTAAAGGGGATAGGAAATACAAGTTTGATGTAAGAGTACTCCAATAAAATAAAAAGTAATGAAAATAAAAAAAAAAAATATTGAAAGGAAAAAGAAGGTTGAGAGAGAACGAGGAGGTGAAGAAAAACAAACCAAAGAAAATTAGGAAATAGATATTTTTTTAGTTTTAAATTATTAATTTTATTATAAAATTACCATTTTATCTAAAAAGAAGAAGTTTGAGATATATTTGGAAGGAAAATATTCATCAATTTTTTTATTTTAAATATCAATTTAAAAACAAAAAATATCAAATATTTATTAATAAATATTTTTAATTAATTTTTCAAATAAAAATTTATTTTCTTAATAACAACTTTTTTAAAAGTAAATAGTTTTCCATTGATGGTAAATTCTCAAATGTTAATTTTCATAGGCCTTCTATGAGTAGGTCATTTAAGATGGTTAGATCCATGTGAGAGTTCTAGATGATTTTGGAAAAATTGATACCCCACATGCAACTTCTTCCTCAAATGAATCCTCGGGAGATCATCGAAAGAATATTCCTTAAATGTTATAAGTTTGATGCGTTCAGTGTAATATTTTTAAATTGGAAAAGGGCATGCATGCTCCATTATGATAAGAGGAAGCTTTTATCAAGACAAAAAATTTCAACTAAATATAATTTGAGTTTAACTCACAAGGTATCCATAAGTATCACAAAGACAATGAAAAAATATTCATAACACAATATACAAGAATTAATATTAAAAATACATTCATAATATAAGGTACATCTTTGGTATGGAAAATTAACAAAAACAAATAGTAAAAAATATTTTATTATCACTTTATTTGTAAAGGTATAAGCCTTGTGTTGATAACAAAATATCATTCATTACTACTACATATTGTGTTATAATATTTTTTATTTTTACAAAAGCACGAAATAAAACATATAAACTATATTGAAACGATAATTGATCTAGATTATTTTTGGTATAAAATGAGAGCGGAGATAAAACATAGAAATATGCATAGATATTGAAGGAGCAACTAATATAACATAGATATATCAGAAATATAACAAGCGACACGGATATACAGTAATACACAATTTCTATTAATGTGCGAAATGTATAGAACTGTAAAAATACAGAGTGAAAGACTCGCTAGAATGGTGGCATCTTATCTCTGAGAAGAGATGTGACGGCTACTCACATTCGCAAGAAGATGATTGTCACAATGAGGCTCCAAGTCCTTTTTAACATAAATACAAATCCAAAACCCTAACCCCAGGAGATGAAAAGCCAACAGTTTTGTGGACCCCGTTTTGGGTAGTTTGGTGTATCAACTTCCCGGGGGCATAACTTTGGCATACAATCTTCGTTTGGGGCACACGATAGCTCGTTGGAAAGGTCTATCTGAGGACTACACATGCTGCCATCAAAATTTGACTATGTCTACAATTTTATTGTGGCGAGCCCTAAAAACGTTGTTTAGGGCCGCAAAACGATCTCGGAAGTTCAGAACCCGAAAACTGGAAACAAAACTACCAAGGTGGAAGACTCTTTTTTGAGCAAGTGGAATAGGTGGGTGGCCACCGATATCCACTTGGATCAATTCTTCCTCCTTAGGAAGCAATGGTCTCCATTGTGTTGAGTTCCTAGGGGAGAGGGGGAAGCATTTGCTGAACCTGAACCTTGGTGAGTTGTTTGCCTTGCTGGAGAAGTTGTGTTGCTTAGTTTGTTGAAGGCTGTCACGAACCTGTTGTTGCTAGGGTTGAGTCTATTCAACTAGTTGAGCTACATGAGATGATTGTGTGCAGAAGGAATCTTTGCACTTTACTGTAACCTTGTCGACCTGCTTCTGTTGGATAGAAGGTGCATGGGCCGAAGTTGTAGTGGTTGTAGTGTCCTTTTGTTCACCTTTTAAACATATTGCGAAGAAGATGAATTTTGTAGTATGAGATACTTTTTTGTGACACTTTTTAGGTGGAAAAATAGTTGGAACTACCTGTGGTATTTTGTAGAGATGACCCCCCAGAGTAATAATGACACTACGAGGCCAAGACTCATAAACAACATGACACTTCCACATATATGGTTATCCCAAGAGAACATCACATACATCTAGTGGAGAAACATCACATAATACCTCATCCTTGAAGGGTTGGATGTCGTATGACAATTGACACTGTTGATTGACACAAAGATCTCGTCCCTGGCGAAGCCACCCAATGTTGTATGGCTGTGGGTGTGGTGTTGTCGACAATCACAACTATTTGATGACCTCTGCTAAGATGAGGTTCTTTTGGCTTCCACTATCAACAACAAAATGTTGTGGGGTTCCCTTCACCCACATATGTGAATGAAAAAGGTGCTCCACCTCTTCAGGATCTATTGGTTCTTCTGGTTGAATTGCTACAGTCGTGACAATAGCAGTGGGGTCTGCGTCGATGATCTATATTCTATTAGTATTTTCTGAATCAGGGTTCATCTCCTTGTCTTTGATCTTGGTTGCCAATGACTGTTTTGAGCAAAATTCATCGGTGTTGTGTCAGGGGATTTTGTGGAAATCAAACCATTTTCTAATGTCCTTCTTCGTCTTTCTGTTACCCTTCTTTTCTTGTGGCTTGGACTAGTTTTTTGAAGGTTGGTTGTTAGGTTTGTCTTTACCATACTTTGGTTATTGCGGATTTGTAGATCCAAACTCCCGCTTGTTCTGGTGATTAAATTTCTGCTCGATTTTAACTCCATATCAATAAGCAACATCGAGTGATGAGATGTCCAGAAAATCCATTTCAATTTGGATGTATCTGTGTAGAGCTCCACGGTATTTCAGAACCAAATGTTGCTCAGAGTCTTTGATACCCATATTTTTGTGCAAGGTATGAAAGGTATTGGTGAACTCCGACACTACTTGGCCCCTCTCTTGACGTAGCATGGTCCATCTCCTGTATTGGTCTTCATAGTTGCCAACATGGTAATATTGTTCCTTGATCGCATCCACAAAAAAATCCCAAGTGGGATCGACCCCATATATTCCAAACTCCTCTGTGGATCTTTTCTCCCAGTAAGTTTCCCACCAATGTTTAACATGGGGGAGAGCCTTAAGGAGTGCGAAGGTGATCTTTTCCCTATTGAAAAAATTGTGAACAAAGAAATATACTTCTAGCAGATTTAACCATTTGTCTAGGGCATCCACATCTATCTGTCCTTGAAATACAGTAATATCAAAATTAACTTATACTTTGAAAGGCGAGGTGCCTCCAAAGTGGCCGCTTGATGAAGACACACTTGTTGTTATCGACAGGCATTGAAGGATGTGGGAAAAATTCTCCATCACTTCGTCCCTTTGTCGCGTGAGAACTTCCTCAAGCAACATATTAATAGAATCTTTTGCTTCGTCGTTTTTATTTTATTCTTCCATGGAGGGTTTCTTGGGCATGTGAGAGCGATTTTCCTCAAGAGAGACAAGATCGAGACCCAACTTGCTATACTCGGACCTCGTCGGGGGACATGCACTAAAAAACGATCAAGAGCAGTCTACTCTGATACCATTGATCCGGATTATTTTCGGCACAAAATGGGAGAGAAGATATAACACAGAAATATACAGATATATTGAAGGAGCGACAATAATATAACATAGATATGTTTGAAATATAACAAGAGGCACATATATACAGTAATACACACTTTCTATTATTGTGCGAAATGTACAGAACTGTAAAAATACAAAGTGAAAGACTTGCTAGAATGGTGGCAGCTTATCTCTGAGAAGAGATGTGACGACTACTCGCATTCACAAGAAGATGATTGTTACAATGAGGCTCCAAGTCCTTTTTAACATAAATACAAATCCAAAACCCTAACCCCGGAAGATGAAAAGCCAACAGTTTTGTGGACCCCGTTTTAGGTAGTTTGGTGTATCAACTTCCCCGGGGCATAACTTTGGCATACAATCTTCGTTTGGGGCGGACGATAGCTCATTGGAAAGGTCTATCTGAGGACTACACATGTTGCCATAAAAATATGACTCTGTCTACAGTCTAACTATGGAGATCCCTAAAAATGTTATTTAGGGCCGCAAAACGACCCCAAAAGTTTAGGACCTGAAAACTGGAAACAAAACTACCAAGGTGGAAGATTGTTTTTTGAGCAAGTGGAATAGGTGGGTGGCCATCGATATACACCTGGATCAATCCTCCCTCCTTAGGAAGCAATGGTCTCCATTGCGTTGAGTTCCCAGGGGAGAGGGGGAAGTGTTTGTTGAACCTGAACCTAGGTGAGCTACTTGCCTTGCTGGAGAAGTTGTGTTGCTTAGTTTGTTGAATGTTGTCACAAACTTGTTGTTGGCAGGGTTGAGTCTATTCAACCAATCGAGCTACATGATATGAATTTTTGCAGAAGGAATCTTTGTGCTTTGTTGCAACCTTGTCGACCTGCTTCTATTGGATAGAAGGTGCATGGGTCGAGGCTGTAGTGGTTGTAGTGTCCATTTGTTCACCTTTTGAACAGATTGTGAAGAAGCTAAATTTTGTAGTATGAGATACTACCTTGCGACATTTTTTAGGTGGGACAACAGTTGGAACTACCTCTAGTATTATGTAGAGATAACCTAGAGTAACAATGACTCTATAGGGTCGAGACTCATAAACAACATGGCGCTTTTACATATATGGTTTTCCCAAGAGAACATCACAGACATCCAACAGAGAAACATCACATAATACCTCATCCTTGAAGGGATGGATGTCGTATGACAATCAACACTACTGGCTGACACAGAGATCTTGTTCCCGACGAAGCCATCTGATGTTGTATGGTTGCTGGTGTGGTGTTGTCGACAACCCAATTGTTTGATGACCTCTGCTGATATGAAATACTTTTGGCTTCCTCTATCAACAATAAAATGCAACGAGATCCCCTTCACCCACATCTGTGAATGAAAAAGGTGCTCCCCCTCTTTAGGATCTGTTGGTTCTTCTGGTTGAATTGTTACGATCGCGAAAATAACAGTGGGGTTTGCATCGATGATCTGTCTTCTATCAGTATTTTCTGAATCAGGTTTCGACTTCTTATCTTTGATCTCAGCCACCAATGACTGTTTTGAGTGACATTCATCGGTGTTGTGCCAGGGGCTTTTGTGGAAATCACACCATTTTCCAGTGTCCTTCTTCGTCTTTTCGTTACCCTTCTTTTCCTATGGATTGGACTGGTTTTCTGAAGGTTGGTTGTTAGGGCCGTCTTTACCATGCTTTAGTTGTTTCGTATTTGCAGACCCGAACTCGCACTTATTCTGGTGCTTAAATTTCTACTCGATTTTAACAACATATTGATAAGCAACACTCAATGATGAGATGTTCAGAAAATCCATTTCAGTTTTTATGTATCTGTGTAGAGCCCCACGGTATTTAAGAATCAAATGTCACTCAGATTCTTTGATACCCAACTTGGTGCGCAAGGTATGAAAGGTGTTGGTGAACTATGGCACTGCTTGGCCCCTCTCTTGACGCAGTGTGATCCATCTCATGTACCGGTCTTCATAGTTGCCAACATGGTAATATTGTTCCTTGACCGCATCGACAAAAAAATCCCAAGTGGGCTCGAACCCATATATTCTGGACTCCTCCATGGAACTTTTCTCCCAGTAAGTTTCCCACCAATGTTTGACGTGGGGGAGAGTCTTAAGGAGTGCTAAGGCTCGAAAAAATTATGTACAGAGAAATATCCTTCTAGCATATTTAATCATTTATCTAAGGCTTCCACATCTATCTGTCTTTCAAATACGTGAATATCAAAATTAACTTGTACCTTGAAAGACGAAGTGCCTCCAAAGTGGTTGCTTGATGAAGACGCACATGTTTTTATAGGCAAGCGCTGAAGGATCTAGGAAAAATTCTCCATCATTTCGTCCCTCTGTTGCGTGAGATCTTGCTTAAGCAACAGATTAATAAAATCTTTTACTCCGTCATTTTTTTTTT
>SNQJ01S0051839.1:6049-18807 GCA_010110895.2 Picea sitchensis
TTGATACATGCTTGACGGGAATAAATGGTTCTATGAAATTGATGGGACTTAGAGATGGTCCAATGGGTTTGAGTTTCCAGATGTGGTATTACCAAGTATTTACTGCCAAACTAGGTCATACTATCCATTTCTTTTCTATCACTTTCTCATCTGGTTTTCACGAAGTATAATCCCAACAAGTTATTGCTAGGAATAATTGATCTCTGGTTGGTATTTTGATCAATTTTTTTCATGTGTTCATACTCAGTCAAAATTCCCCTTCTAACATTGAGGCCTATCTATTTTCTTTTTAATCACAAATAGGTCTGAACGGAGAACACTTACAACTATATTCCGACACTGGAGAAAACAAAGTTGAGTGGGTTTCAGGATTAAACCCACCCAAACAATCTTCTCTCATTTGGTACAAGTTAATCGGTGTCTCTAATTCATCTGCAGCTATGAAATTCGTGATTCGTCTGAATATATGAAACTCTTCTTTCACTTGGTGATTTATAACCTAGATACATGATATCAAACACCTTCAACCACACACACAAATGATTTACATCATTCAATATTTGGACTTGGGATGGTTACATGATGAGGTCATTCTAACCACTAATCCTATACTAGTATAGATGGATCCATCCTAGTTATAGTGTCAGTCATAGATTTGTTGATCATTTTATTGATGGATCATGTAGGCCAAGTTTAATACACCTAAAGGAACCAATTTAGTGTCTTTATACCTAAGCATCATGAGCAAACGACAAGCATGGGTAAATGGAAATGTTATTTTGTCTTATTTTGTATCATCGAGGGATCCCACTGATGGCTCCTCTAATGTATGCAATTATAGAGGAACTTATTACTCATCCAAATGTGATGCTAACAATGGAAAATCCACTCAAAAATGTCAATTGTTAACTAGAAAAATCATTACAGTACATATTCATTCCTAGGCCAAGCTTATTTGTAGATTTAATAGTAATATACTTCATGTAGTATGAGGTAAAACTGCTTTCGGTGTGTATAACACTATAAATACAATGAAATAAAACAAGGTAAACTCTTACCTGAGAGGAAACCTTGGGCACGACAGACATAATATGGGGATGTTTTTCAATGGAGTAGCCTTATTAGGCATTGGCCAGGATTTTGCTGCAACTATGTTGTGTGCAAGAGGGGATACTTAAGGGAAATTTCTCCTTACTCTGCCTTAATTGTGCTAGCATAGGCAAGGTGGCTACTCTTCCTTGATACTTTCAGTAGATTTTTAGCTTCTAAAAGAAAAATCATATTGATACTAACCAAAATAGCCACCTCAAGCAGGTACCATGTTCCTCACTCATGGATGCACCCAAAAAAGAATGTATTAGTTTTTATCGAGGAAATATGCGATGATCCTTTTGGAATTTCGTTCAAGAGGAAAAAATGTATGATAAACATTTGAATCTTTGGCTGAAGATCTATCCAAAATAGATAAGTATTGTGTAATTTACATTAAGGAAATATGAAATTGAATATATGGAAACCACAAACCCTATGTACATTGGTTTCCGGGAGTTCAAGCATTCTGCAAACTACCTAAAGTTGTAATACCATGTGAAAGAAAAAAAACATGTAGGAACATAATGGAAAATATGGGGCACAGGAAAAGGTAAAAAATGCATAAATGAAGATAATAGGATGCAAAGACAAAAAATATAACATCAAGAAGAAAATTGGCTCCCATGCACTTAACAAGATTTCCACAATACTCGATGTAGAGAAGTTATATTCTTTTTTGTTTTGGATAGGCCTTTATTCCTTCCTTTTTGTGGGGATAGAAGATGACATTATTTTCCAAAGAGGTTATATCCATTACATCTTATTTCCTTAGTCAAATATCAATTCCTCATCAGCTTGAATGGGATAAACAACTAGGCGTTTAATGAGCAAGCTTATATTCAACTGTTGGATCTTGTGACTATAATTACAATTTTTGACTTGGATTCAAAAATGATATCTACTTGAAAGGTTGTGCAAAGATGTTCTTCATCAGAAGGATATATTCACAAGTTGCACCATTTGATGCTTGATGCCTAAAATAATAATTTGATTACATGAGTTTTAAGGGATGAAACAATGCTTAATATAACTCCTTGCTACTAACTAACATTCCCAAGTACCCCTTTCAGTCTTTTCTACAAAACTTCTCCCAGGATTTAGGACGATGGTTGATGAAAATATAGCTTAGGATAGACTATTCATCACTCAAATCTTCCTTTGCAAACCTAAATTGATACCATCTGAGATTTATCATGCAAATTGGGCTAGCATGCCTCGTGGTAATCTCAAATTGTACATGCAATTTGAGGGGTAATACCTAGCTCCATAAGGGGTCTTTCTCTCTTCAAGGAGTGCAAGAGAGATCCATAAATATCTATTGTACCAGCTAAGAAACTTCCACGAAAGTGAGAAAAACAACGTGTGGTAGGATGGATCCACATTCACATCCCATAACCCCACACACAGTCCAAATTTCTTACCCATACCATAAAATTATCAAATTTTTCTTTGCAAAGAAAACACATAAACCATGATGCCAAAGGGAACAAGGAAAATAAACCCAATGCTCCCAAATTCAAGGTTATTCATCCTACCCTACTCTAACATATGAAGATGAACATGCTAGGTGAAATAATAAATCCAATACAACCATCGAATCATCTCATCAATGCCATGAGTTCTTCCCTTGTTTGGGGATGAACCAAAACAAAGCCACATCAAAAACAAAATGAATAAATGCTGAAAACTCCATTATGGAATGGTTGAGAATGGAAACGAACTCTTTCAAATCAATGAATTCACACCAAGGAAGACATATTCCACTTCATGTTGTTCTATCCAATGGTGGATATGGATGGTGTAGGAATCATCAAGACTTGAAATATCCAATATTCCCTCAACCAAATCCAACAAATAAATTTATTACCACTGGAAAATCAACAAGACTTGGGACTTTGTCTTTTGTGGTTCCACTACATGAGCTGCATAGAATGGACACCCTTTCCAAAAACACTTCTTTAGTTGTAATGTTGAAATATGCCTTATAGTTATCAGCCTTGGAATACCTTTTACTATCGTTCAGTTTCTTCCCCTTAAAAAGAACTAAATTTTTTGTTGTAGAAATAAATAATGGTGTGGTGTAGCTCCAACCAATCCATTCCAATAATAAAATCATAGCATCTGTTGGAGCCGCCTTTGTTTTTTAACCCGCTTTGATTTTCATATCTTAATGCTCAGAATCGAAAGATGGCTTTCATATTTTCCTTCATCTGTTCCAAAATCTCTGAAGTCTCATCATGCGAGCAACAACAGTTATCATACTCTCAAGGCGAGTTCTACTTTTCGTTCAAATGATTTTCTCCTGCTTTGCCTCGGAATTTCGTATGTTGGATGTTATAAATCACATAGTTCACAAGCCCCGAAGAACAAAACGGAAAAATCACTTTAAAGTTTTACCCAGGTTAGTAACGAATGTAAAAATTTTCTAAACTACGGTTAAGCATCATCGGTGTTTCGAGTCTCGGCATTTACTAACTCCAAAAATCTTACTGTCGTAACCCCGATAGCCGAAACTGCGAGATTCTTGCTTTAATAACCTGCGTTAATGATAAGGGTAAAAATCTTAGCCGCAGTTAAGCTTTGTCAGGAATTCACAACTCGGTGTATTTTCCTTTAAAAAGCTACATTATCAAAACCCCGAGTAGTGAAGTTGCGATAAATATATAAACGTAATTAATCAAACACTTAATCCGGTTTTATCCTCCATTTTAATTAAAACATATCATCACGATTTCATGATCTCGCAACTCGGCATACGAACTTCCCGGAAACTATACCTTCGAAACTCCAAGTCGCGAAGTCGCGATCTCGTGATTTCGCAACTCGGCATACGAACTTCCCAGAAACTATACCTTCGAAGCTCCGAGTCGCGAAGTTGCGATATAAATAATCACATAATTAATTAAGCGCCTAATCATAATTATGTTTTTTATCAACCAAATACAATCATCGCAATATCGGGTGGTAGAGGTTCAAAGGGTTAAAGCGAAAACTCCCGATGCAGTGAGTACAGAAAGATTAATTAACTTTGGAAAAACCTGATTAATTGAGCTAAGCCAGTATTTACCGTGATTTGATGCATGCACAGTTTACGAGACAGTATTAATTCTTCCTTACGCCAATTGACATTTCGAACCGCCAAAATTTATGACATTAATTAGAAACAAGGCGAATCGACAAGGAAAGAATGGGTTTTTATTGCTAAATTTATATTTAGGCATGATTTGACCGATCTGTTCTTAAAAAGTACCGAGTTTTTGAATATATAAAGTTGTTATTTGTTATCACAAATTCATTTCTATATTATGCAGAGAAAACTTTTCTCAGCGAACTAATTTTTGTATGTATACTGTTATTGGATAAATCTGTAAGTGCGGACACAAACCGATCTCCCTAGATCCACCTGGATCTAGAACAAAGAAAAACAGAACATGACTCTTTCCCTAGATTCTAACCGTTGAATTAAATAGGAGGCAATGGCGCAGCTACGCCCTCACTGGCATGTCCTCTCTCACAGGATCTTCTTTCGTTCCTGGCCCGAAGACCTCCAAGGATCTTCTCTATTTCCCTATCGGGAAATCTGCACCCACGGGTTTCTTCTCGTGATCCCCCTTTCTGGAGTTATCGGAGGATCAGAACTCACGGCTTCACAAGTTCTCTGTTGATCACTGGGCTCTCGAATCCCCGAGACCCGAGATATCAGTCAACACTGACTTTCTCTCACCTCTATCGGGACTTCGCTCTATCGCGACTTCGCTATTGGCGACACCAAGCACTCGGTTTTCCAACCCTCGATACACGAGATGCCGAAATGCCGAAACTCACGATCTCGACACTCGTGACTTCGCTACTCGTGAGGTCGAATAACTTCCACGTTGACTCCCGATGCCCAAGACGCCGAAAACTCACGATCTCGCTCCCTCGCAACTTCGCTACTCGCGAGGTCAATTAACTCCTATGTCAACTCCCGATGCCCGAGACGCCGAAACTCGCGATCTTCTTCTGATTCTTGGCACGTATCCGGCCGAGTGATATAATGACCCACGATCCCTTGAACTCAATTCCTGGACGTGGTCGTAACCTTCTCGCACCTCCGTGAGAATCCAACGGCCACGGAACTTCGTGAAATCTCCTCCAAAGGTTTCGTCTGTCCGTTCTCCCTTTAATGATTCTGCGAAATGACGAATCGTTCTTCCACAGAACTCGTCACCCTGCACGCAAACCTGCAGCGTTCCTTGCAACCTTCAAGGTACAACCTTCTTACTTGTCCTTCGATGGATTTGAAGGTCTATCCCTCCTAAGATTCCTTACGGCTTCTAGGTCCTTCGAAAGAGCTCTTTGCATGCACTCCTTGCGGAAAATCTTCAACCACGACTAAGTGTTGAAGCCTTCGACCCTGCGCACTCCTGCAGCAGCAGTCTTTCAATCCCTTTGCTCAGAATCACAACTCTGAGACTTCGTCTAGCCTACGCACGCCTTCGGTGCCCAATCTACACTTTTTGGAATTTAGAACAAAAGTTACCTCTATTTGAACCCTGCTGTCAACGCACTCCTTGCGGACGATTCAACTGCACNATTGAAACTAACTCCTTGTCCCCTTCAGATTTCAATTCAACCATGAAATCACATACACAACATATAAAAGCAATTGTATAACAGGAAGCAAACATTCATGAGCATAACATCAGTACACAAAGAAACAACACGAACCATGAATTTGAATCAAAGCTTTCTTCTATTAATTCAAATGTATGTACATGGGTGTTCTTCATATAGTTCTCTGCCTACTCTTCTCTTCTGCTTCTCTATTGATGATGTTACAATAATACAATGAGGGTGTCTATATCCATTTTCCCTCTTGGACGCTAAAAATATCAAATCTAAATTAAATTTATATCTAACTGCATTAACTACATTAAATGCCGACTATCTACCTAAGGACGAGAGTTATCCGCTCAAGGTCCATTACAATATACAAGGTGCACTTCATTAAATCCACACATTAATGTTTGCGCAACAATATCAAGGTGTTTTCAAAATTTGTGTTGGCACTGTCCAGCTGTCTTCCGCTTGATGTGCTGGCTCGCTTGATGCGCTGGCGATGCTCCTGCATCATACTCCTCGGCTTGAAAACTTTCATGGGCTACTATCCATGAGCTCCTGCACAGTATGTCCATGCTTCTGTATCCATGCTTCTCTCTCCCAGCTGGCATCTTCCACTGGGTGATCCTTCCACTTGACCAGATACTCGAAGTATTTCTTTCGCCTGGTCTTCTTACCCATTCTCTTGTCCAGTATGCATTCCATCTGCGGCTTCTCTGCAACTGGTAATTGCTTCATCCACTGGATCACTGGCTGCTCAGTTCCAGTCTCTTCTTCTCCAGCCCTGTATGGGTATAAATCTGCAATATTGAATATCAGAGATATCCCGATGCCATCCGACAACTCAATCTCATAAGCATTTTCTCCGAATTTTCTCAAGACCTTGCATGTCCCGATTTTCTTCATTTTTAGCTTATTGTATGTTCCCCTCAGGAACCTTTCCTTCCTCAAATGTTCCAGAACCAGATCACCAACTTCAAATTGAAGTTGTCTCCGATGTTGATCCACTCTGCGCTTATACTCCTGATTTGAATCTTGTAGTCGCTGCTTCACCTGGCTGTGAAGTTCCCTCATCGCCTCAGCGAATTCTTCTGCACTAGAGCTGCTAGTAGCAGTTTGTTCCGAATCCCTTATTTGAGAAACTCCTCTCGGCTGCATCCCATATACAACCTGAAATGGACTCTTCCTTGTGCTCCGATTCACTGAATCGTTGTATGCGAACTCTACCTGTGGCAATATATGGTCCCAACTGCTATGGTGCTCTATCACCAAACTTCTCAGCAAGTCTCCCAGACTTCTGTTGACCACTTTCGTCTGTCCATCCGTCTGAGGATGATAAGAAGAACTAAACGCTAAGTTAGTTCCTAGCTTCTTCCATAAGGTCCTCCAAAAATTCCCTATGAATTTTGTGTCTCTGTCCGAAACTATGCTTTTCGGCAACCCATGAAGTCGAATGATTTCCTTAAAAAACATATTTGCGATGTGCGTCGCATCGCTAGTATTATGGCATGGAATGAACTGTGCCATCTTAGAAAACCTGTCCACAACCAAAAATATTGAATCAACACCCCTTTGCGTCCTCGACAAACCCAATACAAAATCCATGTTAATCACCTCCCATGGCCTCTCTGGTATGGGCAATGGCTGATAAAAACCTGCATTCTACTTCCTCCCCTTTGAATGCTGGAAAAATCTGCACCTGTCAACAAACCTCTTGACATCTTCTCACATGCCTGACCAAAAATATGACTCATTCAACTTCGTGAATGTCTTGTCATGGCCAAAATGTCCTGCCAAGCCTCCACTGTGTTTTTCCTTTAACAGATTCTCCCTCATGGAGCATTTCGGGATACACAGTTGATTGCCTCTGAACAATAACCCTTCCTGGATCATATAATCTATCCAAGGACTCCTATCTCTGAGAACTGGATTCTCAGCTGCATCATACGCTTCTGCAAAATCTGCATCTCCTGCGTACATGTCCCTGAGATTTTCAAAACCCAATGCTTTGACTCGGAATTCCTGCAACAACAAACACTTCCTGCTCAAAGAATCAGCTACTTTGTTATCAGTTCCTGAAATGTGATTAATCACAAATGTGAAATTCTACATATACTCTACCCATTTTGCATGTTTTTTATTCAACTTCTCCTGTTGAGTCACAAACTGTAATGCATGATTATCACTGTACAGTACAAATTCTTTCGGGATCAAGTAATGCCTCCACTTTTTCAATGCCTATATGATAGCGTAAAATTCCTTATCATACGTGGAATATTTTAATTTCACTTCATACAACTTCTTGCTGAAATATGCAATTGGTCTATCTTCCTGACTCAAGACCGCTCCAATGGCAAACCCGCTTGCATCACATTTCACCTTAAATGTCTTTAGGAAATCCGACAACACCAACACTGGTCGTTCCGTGATCTTCCGCTTCAACATATTGAAGCTCCTTTCAGCCTCTGCTGTCCAATGAAAAGACTTGTGCTGCTTTTTCACTGTATCCATCATCGCTGCGCTAATTCCACTGAAATTTCTGATAAACTTTCGGTAGAAACTAGCTAAACCATGAAAACTTCTCACCTCGAAAATATTTCTCGGTGATGGCCAATTCTTGATCACTTCCACCTTATCCGGATCCATCCTTAACTCATTAGCCGAAATAACAAAACCCAGATAAATGAGTTATGTCTTCATAAATGAGGACTTCTTCACATTAATCAACAACTTCTCCTGCTGTAGCTTCCTCATCACAATGGCCAAATGTTTCAGATGTTCAGCCTATGATTTACTGTAAATCAGTATGTCATCCAAATAAACAATGACAAATTTCCTGATGAACTCCCTTAGGACTTCATTCATCAACCTCATAAAAGTACTTGGCGCATTCGTCAAACCAAATGGCATGACTAGCCATTCATACAATCCTTCGTTGGTTTTTAAGGTTGTCTTCCATTCATCGCCTTCCCTCATGCGAATATGGTGGTATCCGCTTTTCAAATCTATATTTGAAAAACGTTTTTCTCCACTCAGGAAATCCATCAGATCATCCATTCTCGGCAGTGGAAACCTGTATCTAATGGTTATCTTGTTTATCGCTCTTGAGTCGGTACACATTCTCCATCCTCCATCCTTCTTTGGACTGAGTACTGTCGGAACAACACATGGACTCAAGCTTTCTCTGACCAATCCTTTGTCCATCAACTCCTGGACCTGCTTCTTGACCTCCTCATTCTCTTGCGGTGTCAACCTGTACGCGGCTTTATTTTTCAAACTATCTCCTGGTATGAGGTCTATATGATGACTCACACTCCTCATTGGTGGCAACGAATGAGGTAATTCGTCCACTATGATGTCAGCGAAATCTTCCAATATTTCCTGAACCTCATCTGGTAGATCATCCACTCTTGTGCTAGTCAAAAAAATCCTCGGTTTCCTAACCACAAAGAATTGTGGATCTTCCTTCTTCTTAATCTCCGTAAGAAGCTCCTTCCCACTCATGAGAAGTAATGTGTTGCTTACCTCCGGATTCACCTCTTTATCTTTTATCAGAAGCAACATATGGGTTCTCCCATTCTTCTCCAGGGTATATGTGTTCATTCTCCCATCATGAATCACATTTCTGTCATACTGCCATGGTCTACCCAGCAATATATGACATACGTCCATGGGAATAACATCAAACAGAATCTTATCATTATATCCTCCTATCTTGAACTCAACCAAGAATTGTTTAGTAACAGTTACCTGGTGTCCTTTCTGTAGCCACGAAACTCTGTATGGGCTTGGATGATCAGTCGTCTCCAGCTCCAGCTTCTCTACCATCTCTGTTGATACGAGATTATCCGTGCTACCACTGTCAACAATAACCTTGCACACCCTATCCTTGGTCTTGCAAGATGTTCTGAACAGTTTGGTCCTTTGCAATGAGCTTTCCACCTCCTTCTCAGGTGTCAAAAGGACCTTTCACATCATCAACAATCTTCTGCCTTCTACGTCTTCAGCCTCAACATCACGCCTCTGCGCTTTAGTGATGTGAGCTTCTCCAATGTCCTTCTTTTTCTCTGGACACTCGTAAGACTTATGTCCATTTTTCCGGCATGTAAAGCATTTGATGACTCCACCTCTTCCTCTTCCTCTGCCTCTAGTACGAGGAAAAGTATTTGTGTTAGCATAATCTCCCCTCTGCTCTGTATGATTCCCTCTCTATTCAACATGTGGTTGTCACTGTGAGGTTCCACCTCTTTCAACCTTACCTTGAGGTTTCTTCCATTCCTCCTTGGGCTTCTGGTATTTCTCTTGGGAAATTGCCTTGCCTCTGGGCTGACTTCTGCCTCGCCCTCGCTGATCTTGATTATGACTCAGCTTCTCTTCAGCTTTCAGAGCCATCTGATAAGAATCCTCCACCGTCCTGATGGTAACCATGCTTAATTCATCCTGAATGTCATATCTCAGACCATTCATATATCTAGCAACTTTCTCATCATTGCTCTCCCGATGACCTGCTCTAATGTTCAGTCGATAGAAATCTTCAGTGTACTCTTTCACTGACATCAGCTTCTGTCTCAGGTTCTACATCCTCCTGAACAGAGTAATTTGGTAGTCTCTTGGGATGAACTTCGCTTTCATCTTCGCGATCATTCGATCCCAACTCTTGATATTTTGCTTTCCTTTGCAACATCTGTCAGCTTGTATCTTGTCCCACCATAAGGTTGCATGTCCTTTTAGGTGCGTGACAACATGTATGACCTTCTTATCCTCTTCGATATCCTCATAATCGAAGTAGGTGTCAAGAGCTCTTATCCAATCTAGAAGCTCTTCTGCATCCAAATTTCCTTCATAGACTGGAATGTCCATCTTTGCTTTCGCACCCATCCTGGAAATGGCTTTGATCAAACGCTCGGTGGATGCATCTTCTGCTATGACCTCTTCTTCATGTCCAGCTTCCATCTCGTCTTCGGAATCACTGAAATTCCCTGCACTAGCTGTGCATCTCTGAGTTGTTTCCATGTCCTCGAGTCTTGCTCGGAGATCTCTCATCTGTCTCTCCATTTCTAGATTTCCTGACGGCCTGCCTCTTCTTCGCATCTCCTTGTCTTCTGGATCAGGTGACTGCCTTTCTCTCCTCAGCAGCATGGTGAATCCTCTTCTTCTCTCTACTACAGAAAACAAAGAGTCTTCCTCACTCTGATACCAAACCTGGTGTAGCCGCACCCTCATTGGCACGTCCTCTCTCACAGGATCTTCTTTCATTCCCAGCCCAAAGACCTCCAAGGATCTTCTCTATTTCCCTATCGGGAAATCTGCACCCACAACTTTCTTCTCGTGATCCCCCTTTCTGGAGTTATCGGAGGATCAAAACTCGTGGCTTCGCAAATTCTCTGTTGATCAATGGGCTCTTGAATCCCCGAGACCCGAGGTATCAGTCAACGTTGACTTTCTCTCACCTCTATCAGGACTTCTCTCTATCGAAACTTCGCTATTCGCGACACCAAGCACTCGGTTTTCCAACCCCCGATACACGAGATGTCGAAATGTTGAAACTTGCGATCTCTCCACTCGTGACTTCGCTACTCATGAGGTCGAATAACTTCCACGTCGACTCCCGATGCCTGAGACGCCGAAAACTCACGATCTCTCTCCCTCGCGACTTCGCTACTCGCGAGGTCAATTAACTCCTATGTCAACTCCCGATGCCCGAGACGTCGAAACTCGCGATCTTCTTCTAATTCTTGGCACGTATCCAGCCGAGTGATATAATGACCCACGATCCCTTGGACTCAATTCCCAGACGCGGTCGTAACCTTCTTGCACCTCTGTGAGAATCCAACGGCCCATGGAACTTCGTGAAATCTCCTCCAAAGGTTTCGTCCGTCCGTTATCCCTTTAATGATTCTGCGAAATGATGAATCGTTCTTCCACAGAAATTGTCACCCTACACGCAAACTTGCGGTGTTCCTTGCAACCTTCAAGGTACAACCTTCTTACTTGTCCTTCAACGGATTTGAAGGTCTATCCCTCCTGAGCTTCCTTACGGCTTTTAGGTCCTTCGAAAGAACTCTTTGCATGCACTCCTTGCGGCAAATCTTCAACCACGACTAAGTGTTGAAGCCTTCGACCCTGTGCACTCCTGCAGCAGCAGTATTTCACTCCCTTTGCTCAGAATCGCAACTCTGAGACTTCTTCTAGCCTGCGCACGCCTTGCACGGCTCCGGTGCCCAATCTGCACTTCTGGGAACTTAGAACAAAAGTTACCTCTATTTGAACCCTTCTGTCAACGCACTCCTTGCGGACGATTCAACTGCACTCCTTGCAGGAATTCTCTGGTTCAAGATAGAGAAACAATTGAAACTAACTCCTTGTCCCCTTCAGATTTCAATTCAACCATGAAATCACATACACAGCATATAAAAGCAAGTGTATAATAGGAAGCAAACATTCATGAGCATAACATTAGTACACATAGAAACAACACGAACCATTAATTTGAATCAAAGCTTTCTTCTATTAATTCAAATGTATGTACATGGGTGTTCTTCATACAGTTCTCTGCCTTCTCTTCTCTTCTGCTTCTCTATTGATGATGTTACAATAATACAATGAGGGTGTCTATATCCGTTTTCCCTCTTGGACGCTAAAACTATCAAATCTAAATTAAATTCCTATCTAACTGCATTAACTACATTAAATGTCGACTATATACCTAAGGACGAGATCTATCCACTCAAGGTCCATTACAATATACAAGGTGCACTTCATTAAATCCACACATTAATGTTTGCGCAACAATATCAAGGTGTTTTAAAAATTTGTGCTGGCGCTGTCCAGCTGTCTTCCGCTTGATGTGTTGGCTCGCTTGATGCACTGGCGATGCTCCTACATTAGGCAAGAACAAAGAACATACCTTATTATCGCTTCCTTTGGTCTTTGTTTCTCCCGCTTCGCTTCAGTGCTCTCGTACAGTCAAGACCAAAACAATACAAACCAACCGAAGTGAAGAAAGCACAATCTATTCAACAATGAATCTATGTATATTATCAAGGAGTTATACAATAAAGTGG
>SNQJ01S0051839.1:22403-65101 GCA_010110895.2 Picea sitchensis
AGCTAGCTTCAGAGAGGGTATCTCGCATTCTATAGGAAGAATGGCTTCCACACCATAGACTAATCGAAAAGGCGTAAACCCAGTAGCGGATTTGACAGATGTCCGGTATGCCCACAATGCCGAAAACAACATTGTGTGCCAACTTGTTTTATGAATTCCTATCATTCGTCGAAGCATAGTTATAATAACTTTGTTGATTTCTTCGACCTGGCCGTTAGCTTGTGGATAATAGGGCGTTGAGTTATCATGACGAAGACCCAACTTTTCCGTAAGTTCAGACATCATAAAATTCCTAAAGTGGCTACCATGATCAGTGACGATAGATTGGGGGACACCAAAATGAGCTATGACGTGATTAAAAAGAAACAACGCTGCGGTCTTTCCAGTATTATCGAATTTCGGCATCGCCTCGGCCCATTTTGTAAAGTAATCAATAGCTACAATGATGTAACCATGCCCCCCGGCCGAGTGAGGGTGACATGTCATGAAATCGATGCCCCATTTTGCAAAAGGACCAACTGAGACCACAGAATGAAGAGGAGCAGGATCTGACCGAATTTTCTGATTGTAGGTCTGGCAGGCATAGCATTTCTGAATAGCAGTAATGCATTCATTAAACAAAGAAGGCCAAAAATGCTCGGCGCGTAAGATCTTCTGGGCAGTAGCATACCTAGACATATGACCACCACATGCTCTGGAATGGCAGTCATTCAGAGCTTTCTCGGCTTCGTCGAATGTTAAACAATGTCAAAAAACAGATTCAATTCCTCGACAGTAAAGAGTATCCCCGAGGATAATGTATTGATGAGCTTGATAGCGTATGCGACGTCATTCAATACTAGACAAAGTAGGCCGGAAAGTTTGTGTTTGGAGATATATAATGATATCCCCGTACCAAAGATCGCCAGTGCTAATAAGGAAAAGAGATTCATCAGGTAATGAATCTACTGCTACATTTTCCGTGGCAGAATGAGGAAAATCACATATCAACTCAACAAAAACTAAGGATTTCTTAGACTTGGCATGATCAAACTCCAAGTCAAACTCTTGAAGTATGACAATCCATTTGGACTATTTTCCCCCTAGCAATTGACATGTCAAAATATGTTGCATAGGGTTGCAATGAGAAATCACCGTAGTCTTACGTGAGAGGATATAATGCCGGAAGCGTTGGATGGCTTGAACGACAGCCAAACCCAATTTTTCAACATGTTGATACTTGATTTCAGTTGGTGTGAGACTTCGACTCAAGTAGTAAACAACATGTCCGTCGTGCGCATCATCCTCTTGAACAAGAACCATGCCAATAGTGTACTCCAAGGCAGCAAGATAAAGGAAATAATCACGACTGTAATCAGGAGGAAAGAGAAGCAGAGCTCATTAGGGACAACTTTAAAGCTTCAAAAGCATTGTTGGAAACAGTATCCCAGACGAACTCTGAATCTTTCTTTAATAGCTGCGTAAAACCACGAGTGATCTCGGCGTAATTAGGGATAAAACGATGAAGAAAGTTTTCTTTCCCTTGCAAACTTTGTAACTGGTGCAGTGTAGAAGGAGGAGGGAGATTAAGGATCGCCTCAACCTTAATAGGATCCACCCGGATCCCTTGACGCGAAACGATAAAACCTAGAAGACGGTCGGATTCTACGCAAAAAATGCATTTATGAGGATTTAAGTGTATACGATAGAACCGATAGCGAACGAAAATGGCCCAAAGGTGGGTAGGGTGATCGACTCTGCGCATAGAATGAGTGGGTAAATCGTCCAAATAGGGTTGAACGATATGCTTAATATCAAGAAAAGCATAAGACATAGCGCGTTGAAAAGTTGTGCCCGCATTCTTAAGTCTGAAAGGAAGTTTCCTATAGGCAAAAGTACCCCAAGGACAAATAAAAGCAGTTTTATGTTGGTCCTTGGGAGCAATGTTAATTTGATTATAGTCGGAGAAACCATCCATAAGAGAGAAGATTTCACTGTCGGCGCAATCATCGACAATCTGATCAACGAAGGGGGTAGGAAAGTTGTCTTTGGGACAATATTTGTTAATATCCCTATAATCAACACATACACGAATACTGCCGCCCTTTTTGTCAATCGGGACAGGATTGGAAACCCATTCTGTAAGAGCCACCAGATAAATAAAGCTGGCTTTGAGAAGTTTTTCAACTTCGAACTTGATATCCACTGCTTTACGTGGGTGGACTGGACGAAGGCGTTTCCGGATAGGTTTAGCTTCGGGGTATGTCTTTATCTCATGTAAAACAATTGCAGGGTCGATACCTGGAATCTCTTCGTAGCTCCAAGCGAAGATGTCACGAAATTCTTTGAACAGAGACGTATAGGTGACGATTTCGTCCGGAGAACACGAAGCTCCAATATTAACATTTTCAACAATCCTAGGTTTAATGGATATGTCAATGGAAATCGTGGGTGATATATTACTTAAGTTACCTTCAGCAAACACATCGTGTGAAGTCGCGGGAACCGTCGAAATGACAACAACGGTCGACGAAGTCGAAATCCATTGGTAGTTCTCAAGAGTCTGTTGCTCTAGAAAAAGTATGAAACGATGATGTCCATCATCCCAAGGGGTTTCCTCCACGACGGACATGATCATCTCGTCAGTGGGAAAAATAACACGAAAAGGATCGGGAGACAACTCATCAAGAGAGGGGGAAGAAGGTGTTGCCGATTGAATGGCGTGATAGGTAGATTCAACCAGACTTAACGGCATTGCATCGCCGAAACAAAGATGATCTCCAGGGTTAAGGACAATCCAAGGGTCATGTGACGCAAGAAGTTCGTGAGGCATAGTGGAAATCATGTTGATAGAAGCAACTGACGGGCGTGGAACATCGGGCAGGGGAATGGGAAAAGTACCCATTAACGAGGAGTCCTTTAAAGGGCCTACACCGACTTTCTCATAACCTGGTGGGGTTTTAGCAATAAACGACACTTTTCCAGTACGGGTATTAGAATTGAAGAAGGCAAGTTGGTCAACAGTAACAACTTTTCCTTGATGAGGGAAAAGTACTACACGAAAAAGTGTTGACACAATGGCGCACATGGAATCAATCCAGCTACGGCCAAGTAAAAGATTATAATCAAGGGGAGTGTCAAAGACTTCCACTTCGACTTGGACCGTTTTACCTTCTAAGGTAATGGGCAACGAAGGAAGAACACCGTGAGGCTTAAAACCAGAGCCATTGAAGGATTTAAGAGTGTTTTGTGATTCAGTCAAGGGAGGAGAGACAATGGCTTTCCAACAAGCAAAAGACATTACACACGTTGAGGCACCCTCATCGATAACAGTTCGGAAAATTTTCTTGTCAAAGACAACAACTTGTATCTGGAACGTGAGTTGCAGGGGTAACCGTGGAATGTGATCATCCAAGTCAAAGACGATTAAATTCGTATCTGTCAGGTCAATTCCACCAATAGATTTTAACAGTGCCTTCAGTTGTGCAGGACAAGACTGAAGGACTTCAAGGGATGACATCGTTGAAGGTGCCTGGGCCAGATCTTCAACAATACTGTAGTTCTGGGCCGCACGAGCATGAGGATTGAAAACCGATTTCCTAACAACACCTTTTGGGGGTGGGCGCAGAACTGTATCAAGGCTCGGTCGTTCGATATGAAGAGGACCGTTTGTAGGTGGAGTTGTTGGAGAGGGTTGAACCAATGAAGGAGGTAAATCATCAACCTTCTCCTTAGACGGAGTATAATCTTTGGCTCTAGTCATGAGTGCAACGTTGTTTTCCTTAGAATCACTAGTACACATCAAAACATATGATTTCGTTGAAGAGGAATGTTGGTCTTGAATGACCAACTGAGCCTATTGTTGAGACGGGAAGGGTTGGGACAAGACAACCGGTGTAGATGGTTTTGGAGCTCCTTGAAGGAACTTCGTGACCTCAGCACGTCGTGGACAATCCTTCGTGCAGTGATCGTCACCACAGATAAGGCAAGGGTAGCGGGGTTTGCGCTTATCCCGATCTTCAACAGGAGCAGTTTTAGTTTTCTTTGCTTGATTATTGTTTTTTCCCTCCTTATTCTTGCCTCTCCCCTTTTTAGATTTGTTTTTATCGGTTGGGGTAGATTGGACAACATTGACCTCAGAAGTTTTACCGGTGGGAGCGGCAAGAGACAGAGCATTTTGAACATTAGAAGAAGCAGATTTAGGGGTAGTACTTGAAACAAAATGTGAATGGGCTTGAGCAGTACCAATCACACCGTCAGTTGCATGAGAGGTAGCTGGAGTAGTTGAAGTTCTAGAAGTACCAGGCCGAGGTAATTCAGGTAACAAATCATAAAGTGTTCTTGTTTGCGAATAAACGAGATCAAGATATTGAGCACGACTTATATCCTGCTCCTCCGTGACAATGCCACCCATGGCAATGTCCTTACCAATTTCGTTCACAAAGGATTTCGTAAACCATTCTGCCAGTAATTGATCGGGGAGTCCAAGTTTAATGAGACGTCGACGTCTTCACCACTCATGGATATGATCAGATATATGAGTGCTTTTAGTCTGTTTGAAGGAAGTTAAAATCTCAGTCCCGGTATCATAACGGATCGGTAACTGGTAATGTGTCAGGAAATCCATAGCTAGGGTGTTGAAATCATAGAAGAAACCTCATGGCAATTCAATATACCACTTCGCAGCAGAATCGGTAAGGGTTCGTTGAAAAAGACGTAAACGAATAGAGTCATCATTCAATGAGTCAGATGAACACCATAGGTGAAAAGTCATAACATGATTGTTTGGTTCCTCTCCCACTTTGCCGTCAAATTTAGGAATGTCCGATGGAAGCTTGGCTGGAATAACAGGCCATTGGGGAGAGTGACGAATAGGATCATTTAAAATCCTAGACAAATCTGGCAAATCCAAAGTAGCAAGAAAAGGTAACTGTCGATTCACCTGCGGGTACTAGTGGCTTTGGAGTGGAAGCCCTGTCAGAAAACCAGTAGGACCGTAAGCAGTTTGTCCATAATAGGAAGACCCAGGCAGATTCGGTGGTGGTTGGAGCGGATAGTAGTTCCAAGGATTGTAACCTTGAGTTTGAGAAGGGACCTGAGTTGCATTTTGACCTTGACCCCAAATAGGATTGGGTATACCTGGATATGGTTGGCCTATAGTAGGGACAGGTTGCTGCCCCCCATTCGTTTGAGGAATATTTTGTATCATCTGATTCCAATACTGGGCCAAAGTAGGAGGTATATTTTGCCCAAAAGGTGGGGTTGGTCCCCCTATCGTAGGTGGTGTTCCAACCGAAAGTTGTGTCCCAATCAAAGGTTGTGTAGTAATTGGAATATGTTCGGTAAGAGGAAGTTGAGTTGTACCACCTTGTCCACCAATGAGAACCTACAAGTTTGGTGTAATGGACGGGATAGTGCCACTAGGATTAGGATTGCCAAAAGGAAATTGAGGAAGTGTTGGAATAAAACCGGGAATAGGGTGTCCAGGAAAAGAAGGACCACCTGGAGAACCGGATGGAGTTTGCGGAGGTGTTGGAACAAAAGCATTCAATAAATCATTCGACGCATGGTATCCGGGTGGTAGAGTCGGAGTGACATTGGGCATTCGTTGTGTGTTTATAGGAGCAAGACCAGCCGCAGTTAACCCAGTAGGGACACTCGTAGTATTCGCGAGATGGGCCATCTCGATAGGGACAGTAAAGTGATAAGTTGTATTCAACGGTACAGTCTCTGTCTCAGAAAACACCGGAGAGTTGATTTCGGAGACCACAGGCGAACCAGGACCAAAAAGGGTCCTTCAGAAATCACCTGACCAAAAAGGATCTTGGCCTTCTACTCCGGGAAAAGGCCCAATGGGTGATCCATAAGTGGTAACAACTAGTTCTCTGGAAGAATTCAATCGCATAAATGGTTGTTCAGAACCACGATGAATTCAAAAGTCCTCTCTAGTATTGGTAATGCGAAAAGGTTCTAGAGAGTCAGTTGATTCCACTTGTGGTGTGGTAATAACTGGGACTTCACTTTGTCGAGGAGAGCCCTCAGGTGTAGCTGTAGGCAAGGGTTGTGAACCGTCTAGATGCTCTGGAGATAAACCCTACATTCTACGTGAACGACATGGAGGATCTATTGTAGACGAGTGACAAACTTCGCGAAGAAAATCTTATGGTCAACTTCGAGAAATAAACAACACGCGCTAGTAAACAAAATCTAGGAAGCAATCACCAAGCAAACAATACCTTCTAATTTCGAAGCTACTAGTTGGTGATGAAATCCAACATCCCAACAATGAGACGAGAAGGGGCGGGGCTAGAGTGGAAAAGTTACGCTGACGACTTGCTTAACAGACTTACACCCTGGTGCAATCTCCCACACATAATCGTGGGTATACCCTCCAAGGAGCCCGAGTGAGTTTGGTCAACGTCAATTCCAGGTACCGTGAAGACTTTCCCCTCCAAAGTCACCTTGGGTAAGAACCTAGAGAGATAGGCCACTAAGGTCACCACCAACAACAATAAAGCCTGGGGGAACATTCAACAGTCTGATCCACACACAAGGGCAGGGTATCTAGC
Source organism: Picea sitchensis (assembly GCA_010110895.2). Lineage (NCBI taxonomy): Eukaryota > Viridiplantae > Streptophyta > Pinopsida > Pinales > Pinaceae > Picea > Picea sitchensis. Next base: position 28,952 of record SNQJ01S0051839.1, read on the forward strand.
CCAAAATCAACTCAAAAGGATTCCACTCATCATTGTGGGTATACCTCCGAGTGATCCCCGTAATATGTGCAATCTCTACACTGATATCAACAAAGCAGGGTGAGTAACTCTGCCAATACCAATGCGACCTCATGCTTGACCCTTGTGTGAGAAGGGCTTCCCAGGACAAGATGTTGCAAATGGAATTTTAACACTCCCTAACACAAGATTCTATTGTGTGTTTTATGCTTTTGGAGAGTGTATCTCTCTTCCTACTCCAAAGCACTAGCCTAGCTAAATGTTGGTGTAAAAGAGCCCTAGAAAAGAGTTACTAGATAAATTTTATGATTACACAGTGTTATTAAAGGCTGTTGTTTACTCAAAGGTAACGGAAATGAAACTCATGTTGTATGACTCTGACCCAATAATGCAAGGATGAGAATGAAATGTATCACTTTTCGTTCAATGAATCCTATGTATGGGAGAGAGAGAAAGTTTTCCAGATCAACCTTGAATTACAATGCAAAATTTCCTTTCAAATGCCAATGCAAACAATCATTTATCAAATGAAAATACTCTATTGTGTCTTTTCCAAATACTTCAACAATCTAAAAAATTTGATTTTTTCAATGTTTTCTAAAAATAAAAAAAAAGTTTTTGAAAGAAAAACTTTTGTTCACTTTCCAAAAAGGACCCTCACTATGCCAATGAGAGCACAAAAAACCAAATCAATGAACAAGAAAATAACCCAATCCACTCTTTCAATGAAAGAAAAAATAAAGAGCAAACCAATTAAGTGTTTTCAAATGCAAAAGAAAATGATCTTTCAAACCATAAGAAAATGATAAAACCAAGAAAACTTAACTTTCAACCAATCACTGGATCTTAACTAATCAAACTCACTCAGATTCTGAAGTCAGAGAGAATGGTTTTGCCAAGAAAAGCCAAGAAACGAAAGTCAAGCCAAAAAAGACAAGAAAATATTTGAAACCCTAAGACTGTTCATGCATACAAACAAAGACAAGAAAGATACCAATCAGAGGTCCCAGAAACTTATAAGAGACAATCAAATTGATCTGGGCAGTTAGAAATACCAAACTCAAATTCAAATTTTTGAAAAATGGTGTTCGTAGGCAGGTAATATAACACAGTGCGAGAATCACTGATTCTCGCAGGTAACCCTTGAGTAGGGTGCGAGAACCTCGCACTGAAACCTATGGGCAGAGTGAGAACTCTACCTATTCTCGCAGGCTGCAATAAAGTGCAGTGCGAGAATTCCTTAACATAATCAAAAATTTGAAAAATGAAGCAAAATTCAAAAAGGATTCTGGACCCAGAAGGTCTATCAGGATATCCTGAAGACTCAGAGACTGATAGGACAGGAGAAAAGTGAAACCAGAGAAAATGGCCAAAGAAAAATATCAAAATCCACAAAGAAAATGGGATCCTCCCCAGTGGAGTCGCCAATTTTGTTATTGGATAAATCCGTAAGTGTGGACACAAACTGATCTCCCTAGATCCACCTGGATCTAGAATAAAGAAAAACCGAACATGACTCTTTCCCTAGATCCTAACCGTTGAATTAAATAGGAGGCAAGAACAAAGAACATACCTTATTATCGCTTCCTTTGGTCTTTGTTTCTCCCGCTTCGCTTCAGTTCTCTCGTACAGTCAAGACCAAAACAATACAAACCAACCGAAGTGAAGAAAGAACAATCTATTCAACAGTGAATCTATGTATATGATCAAGGAGTTATACAATAAAGTGGAATTAGCTTTATGGTAAAGGGACATATTACTGTATCATATTGATGGAAAGTAAAGATTACAACCTAAGCCTTGATGTTGCAAACTTCCTTTCGATGGCCCTTGGCTCCGACACACACACTTGCTCACTTGCATGAATAAGATCAACCACCTTAGATAAACTTGCTAGAGTTCTTAGTTGTTGTAGCATCAGTCCTTCACACAATCTTTCACCAATTCTCCAATGAATCTTGCTTAACCTTGTTTGCTTCTAACTTTTCCCATAAGAATTCCCTCAATATATAGGAGAGAATGAATTAGTTACTTGGATAAGAATGATCCCAAAATATCAGGGAATCCAGTACTAGGATAACCATTCGAATGCCATCTCATCCTTCTAGAAGATTCCTTTCTAGAAGCTTCGAGAATTCATCTTTTTCCATTCTTTAGAAAGATTTCGCACCCTAGTAGTTCAACACAGTGCGAACTTCTCGCACCCTAGCTTAAAGCATCTTGCGAGAATCATGCATTCTCGCAGGAAAATATACTAACAGCCTGCGAACATTCTTCAAAAATGTGATTTCTGGAAAGAGATGAAGGTAACTTTTCTCAGGAGAAAGTTCTAATGAAGAGACTGAGTACACCATCATCAATACATCATCATGACGACCAAAATCATGGGTAACATATACATATTTTTATCGTAGAAGATCTAAAGCAGGATCCCCCACCATGGCCCCACGAAAACCATCTAAAGCCAACGTTGAGGTCTCGAGACAAGGTTCAGACAACGTCACTGATACTTCACCTCGAAGTGTCGACTTTGTCCGGACCTGGTCGTCTGTTTTTTATGTTCTACAGGCCGAATTAGTAGACTATTCTGATGATTCCAGCGACAATGAAAAAGATGAACTAACCACCAAATATAAGATCGTCGTCCAATCTGGAATGCATAAAGTAGTGGCTAGGCCACGACTGCTCCCTTACTATGATATGGTCTGGTGGGCATTAGACCATGTGGACATACCAACCAGAACCATCATCAATGAACAAAAGGTCACCATCGAGACTTTCAGACCTGAACAATTGCAGGCTATGTACAAGTTGCCTACCGTATTGGACCTTACATACGATGCCGAATTCTTGGAGAACTTCAAACAGAAGGAATGCGTGCAATATGACAAGACTATGTCCAGTTTAATCAGAGATTGGGTTTCACACCCTGCGAAGTTGAGGGCAGACAGTAATGGTATATATTCAATAGCTTCCTTGGAACCATAGTTCAAATATATAGCTATGATGACCTGCAGATTATACGGGAGAGAGGACACCACACATTTCTTTCTTCAATGGGTGCCTCTAATACATCAAGTCGCCAAAGGCTGTTCCTTCAACTGGGCGAAGATGTTGTCTGATAGATTGACCAATCGAGTTACAGAGTATCGAGCGCAGAAGGAGAGCGGAAAGATTGCTTCATTTTTTATGTCCACATACATTATGGACGCCGTATGTTTTCTAACACCCTTTCCCTTAATGAACTGGAGTTGGACTCCATCAGAGGTCGAGCCCATCCATGTCTACCATTCAAAATTGTGGGAGAACAAAGCAGCAGATTTTGTGTATGAAATCTTTAACTGGGTAATGGTACCACTGCATGTCACTATTTTTGGCCACCCGCCACCCAGGATCTCGGACAGTATAGTGATGAATTTCAGTAGTATAGCCGACTGGTATGTAGAAGCATAATTCTCATATCTCAGAGTTTTCGGGGCTTTTGTTCCCCCGCATGCATTACCATTATTTATACCCGACAAGATGGCTTGTCGTGAGGTTGCTAGGCAAACCGTAATCAGTGGCATAAGCAAGGAGCTTAAGGGATATTCAAAGAAGGAATGGCCACCTTTTCCTATTCATTTAAATTCGTACTCTTTATTAGATTTTGAGCATGCTAAAGCTGAGGCAGCAGCCCTGGAATACCTAAAATTGGTTCTTATTGAATTCAAGAAGCACGATCCACAAAGGGTCGTAAGTAATCATTTGTCCAGTTGCGAACTCAAAAGTTTCGAACACGAAAATTCACCCTTGGATGACATTTTCTGAGGCGCAAGATCTTATGCCGAGATTTTGGCTTGGATACAAACCCTCGCACCTGAAGAGAGGGCCGATGTTATGAAATTCCAAGAACATTGACACAGTTGTCTTCCCACGGTATTGCGGGGTTTAAATCTGAGTACAGCGGAGGTGAAACAAAAAGATGCCGAAGTCTCCAAAGGTGCGACACCCAGCCAAGAAAAACACCAGGATGGGGAAGAGCAAACTAAGAGTCTGAAAACAGAGATAAAGACTCCCGACCCACCGAAAAAGAAGACTCTGGTTACTACTCCGGGGCAACCAGCTAAGCAAATCGGAGATCCCATCGCATCCATTACTCCCTTGCAGTCAACTCAGGGAAACATTGATGCAGGGTGGATTTTAAATGAATAATTGAGACCTATAAGGATGTAAGAGCTCCCTCCAAATGAGTTCTTCTTTGATAAGAAGAGAAAGGTTGTGGTAAAGAGATAATTCTATCAGGAAGGGGAATCAACATCCAAGAAGTACAAAGTATTGACCGATGGGAAAGACAAGAAGAATAAACAGTTCGCGACAGAAATAGTAGGGACATTAGGGGCATATACCACGACGAATCAATTTTTAGTCGAGGTTTTGAAAAACCAGCTGAAGCGAAAAAATCACCTCATCAAAACCCTAGAAGCCAGACTAGCCACATCAGAGGAGGCTTCCAAGGACCAGGCGAGTGTAGGGATAGAACAAGTAAGGTTGGAAGATAAAAGTGAGATAGAGCTGCTCAAAACTAAGCTCAAACGAGCAGAGATGGTGGTTCGGAATGGTCAGATACAAGCGGGCCAGCAAAAAGACTTGATCGAACAACTATAGGCTAGAGTGGAAATCACTGAAAGTAAAGTTATAAATATCGGGATATTCCAGTCCCAGGCGATGGAGATTCGGAGTAGAGTTTCTGTAGCCCAGCGAAATTTACTCGCCAAGATAGAGGTAATTCGAGACAACTGCTTACTCGTTAATCAAGTTTTGGAAAATTTATCTGTCAAAGAAAGAGAAGCTAGAGCAGCTCGGGTTGCTTTTCAAGAGGCTGTAATAGCCACAAACAACATGGAAACGGGAAGTACTCCCAGGTTTTCCATTTCAGAGAAGACCAGAGGAAATATTTTATTAAAAGAATGGGAGCATAGTATATCAGAAGGTAAGGTGCAATCCAAGAGGGTAACGAATTCCTTAGAAGAGGTTTTTGGTTCCATAGATGGTAATCTGCTTGGTATTGATAGCGAAGGTAATGCTAAGGCATTGAGTCAAATGAATATAGTGAAAATCTCACTTGATTTAAACGAAAAATAAGAAAGAGATTCGGTCGAGATCTCACAAGTAACTATGGCAGACATAGTTCAAATAGATAAATGTATGATTAAACCAAGTGTGCAATTGTGCGCTATTGACATCATAGACAGACAGATGGAAGAAAGGTTGCCGCATTTAGCCCAAGATTGTTACTCTTTTAAGGCCAATTGTCAAGCGGAACCATTAAGGTTGATATCTCGGCTAGTGGAAAGATGTGTTACTTGTACCGAGCATGCGAGAGGGCAAGCTTCTGGTACCAAATGAAGACAGAGATAAGGAAATGAAACGATTGATCTCCTTCTTTTTGTAACTAAAAATCTTAGAACGATTGAGATTTCATCATATGTAAATCTGTATAAATATACAATAGAAAGAAGGAACAAGGGCTAGACCTTTTTGTGTCAATTGTAATAGAAGTTTTCTATCTTGAGAGTTAATATAAAGCAAATTCGAAGATTCTCAATTCTGTCACGACTATGTTATGAGTTTGTTTCCTTGTATCTCATTTTTCATTTCATTTCATATTCGTATCTGATGAATGCTTCGCTATAATTTAGTACAACCTCTACTATAGTGAATGAATTCTGGTTTTCTATATTGTTCATTGTTTTTCCTCTGTACCAGCTATCAGCAGGTATAAGACCAGTCAACACTTTAGAATTCTTTATATATTTTATGCTTCATCGAGTTATTTCTTTACATTTTTCTTCTTCTGTTTATAAGTGAGATTCTCCCTTGATAGGAGCCTTACATAATAGACAGCTTGATGTTTTCTCCCACCTCATAAATCTTTATTAAAATATAACTCAGTTACGGGAAAGGGCCTTTGGTTTGCACCCTATTTTCACTCCTGGAATCGTAAACTCTCTTTTATACGACAGAAATTGAGACAACATCTAATTTCCCCTGAGATTTTCTTATCATTTTGTTCCTCCATGATTGTCCCTGTAACAAGACAGCCTAATATCGAACCCGGACTGTCAGACCAAACACATATTTCCTTAAACCTTTTTGATACTATTCTTAAAACAGCCACTACCTAGGTTGAACTCGAATGTTCATGGGCAGCGATTGAACGTGATATAAACATCCAGGAATAGTTGGAAGCTAGACAACCCCAACTCATAAATCAGCCCTAGTTTCCCTTACCGAAGGTTGATGTTTCTTCCTTCTCTACCCTTTACTCACTTTCGGATGCTTAGACACTGTACTTCTAAGCCTTAAGTACAGACTCTGGAACAACAACATCCAAGTGGTAAAATATTTATATATGCGAGAGAAATGAGTTCATTCAGCTCTAATGGACATTCCTTCACCATCTCACTAATCTTCCTCTTGGTTTCAGTAGCTAACTAAACCCACCAAGGATTTTTGTGCTCACTCCACTTGAGAACAGAGCTATTAACAAGCTTAGGAGTAATAAAACTATGACTTTCCCCGAGATCAAATAAAATTGTCAAAGATGGAATTTCAATTTTACCTTCAACTCCGATCATATTTGATTGATGGTCTTCTTAGCGATCATCCAATGTTGTAGATATTCAAGGAATGTTCTACACCACTTCATTCGCCATAGTAGCTTTTTGGAAGTTATGAACATTTCTCATTTTATATTTTTGATGTTGACAATCTTTTTACATATATTATCTCCACAACCCCAACATTTGATTGGTTGCCTCGCTCTTTTACCAAAAGATTTAGCTACCTTCATCCTTCTTTGTGCTGGTTGATTTTTCTAGAAAAAGTTGGCATTGTTTCTAAAACTTTCTTCCTTTGTCCTTGCTTATTCCCTTTCTTCTATTTCCAAACCTTATGAAAAATGGTTTTTCCTTTTCTCTATTCATACAAACATTTGGCCTTCAAGATTTATTCCTTAAGTGTCTTGGATTCATCAAAATGAATCTGGTCCTTGTAAATGGAAGGGAGACCACTCAAAAAGTAGTGTATCTTCATTTTCTTGTCTTTGATGTACTTAACATACTAGAAATTCCAAGAATATTCATTCATTGTCATAATTCCCAACTTTAGATCATGAAACTCTTGTATCTACATTTCATAATAATGGTCATGTTACAACAATATCTAGCACCCCCAATGTATAAAATTCCCAAGCACAAGGTGCTAGTTTGTGTAACTAAGGCTACCCATTGTCGCCATGGTAACACTTCCTCTTTCTTTAGGTTGGTTCTATCCAACTCAAGGGGAGTGTCCCTATGAAAAAATCTAAGTCCAATTAGTTCAAGTGCATCAATGTAGGGTATGTGGACCAATGCGTTTGGTTAAAAATATGGTAAAGGTGTTTCTAATTAAGGTGTATGCGAAAGTTCCAAACCAGGTTCCAAGTATTATTTAACATAATGTGCAATAGGTTCTTAACTTGTTTTAGATCTGAAAGTTTAGTGATCTTGCAATGAATTTATGTTTCAAATTTTGAAAATAAACTAAGGAATTGAGCAAGGAAAGTAAAGTAAATCAAAGTGCAATGCTCAAATGAAATTTTGGAAATAAATTTCTGCATTGATATTTGAATGAAAAATGCATAATTTTTTCAATGAAACTTTCAAATGCAAATTCTAGAATATTGTTCGTGTGAATTGAGGCTAAATTATGATCTAAAAATGCAAATTTCAGACCTCAAAGAATTCCCTAAATTGAATTTTCTGCAATAAATTAATTTATGTAGATAGAAATTAGTTTAACATAAAGAATAACATGCAATTTCCAGAATGTTGGAATTGAGACATTTCCTAATTATGATCCAAGAAATAAGTTTCCTAGGCAAATGCAATGCTGAAAATAAGTTTTTGAATTGGAAAAATTGATGAAATCTATGAAACAATTAGAAATTTTAAGTTTTGAATTTCCAACAAGAAAATAAATGGTTGTAACCTAGTTTATAATCAAAATTCAAGGATGCTAGGTCAATATGTTAAACGGAAAATTAAATTTCTTAACTAACTTGAGTGTTGGAAATGCCCTGAACTTAAGACAAAAATCTAAATAAAATTTTCAGCAAGCCTATAGGGTGATCCCGTCTTGTTTAAGATTAACAATTTCACTTTCATAAGTATGGTCTTCAACTTTCTATTTTTCATACCAGGTTGTCTCAAAAATATCGTTACATAATCTTCTCAATCTGTCTAGAATGAAATTTCTCTACAGAATAACAAAAACGCTGCTACTACAGGCCTGGAAATTTTCATTAACCTCATACTCTTTCTCTCTACCATCCTCAATAACAAACTACCCAATACTCTGCTAATAGTGGCATATTTCCAAGTCAAAAGCCTAACCGTATTAGAAATATGCAAGGTCTTGAGTGCAACACTTTAGCCAAAGAGGTTATATCTAGTACATCTTCTTTCCTTAGTCAAATATCAATTCTTGATCAACTCGAATGGGATAATCAAATGGGTGTGTAATGAGAAATCTTAGATTTAACTGCTAGATCTTGTGACTATAGTTAAAAGTTCTGACTTGGATTTACAAATGATATCCCCTTGCAAGTCGATACAAAGAAGTTCTTCATTAGAAGGCTATATTCACAAGTTGCACCATTTGTTGCTTCATTCCTAAACTAATAATTTGATTTCCTGAGTTTAAGGGATGAAATAGTGCTTAATAGAGCTCCTTGCTATGGACTAACATGTCTAGGAATCACTTTCATTCTTTTATAAAAAACTTCTCCTAAGATCTAGGATGATGGGAGGATGAAAATATACCTTAGGATAGACTATTCATCACTCAAATCTTCCTTTGCAAACCATTGGTTTCCATTGCATTGCTTTATTTTTACCTTTCCCATTCCAACAATTTTGCATGGTGCATCATCACCCAAATGAACCTATCCAAAATCACCTTGAACATAATATAGAAAATGTTTCCTATGGGCTGTGGCATGAAATGAAGCCCCTGAATCTACTACCGAAGACTCAGAAATATTATCTACAGAAAGAATCAAAGCATCTTGTAACACATCACCTGTTGCATTTGCTTCCTGATTTCTCTCCTATTGTCCATCTCTTTGTTTCTTTGGAGCTCTACAGTCTTTCTTCAGATGTCCTTTCTTCCCACAATTCCAACACTCTATCTTTCCAAGTTTGGATTTGGATATTCCCTTCCTAGAATCCCCACAGTTCCCTGAGCCCTTTCCTCTATCCTTTTGTCTTACCCTGTTCTCCATGTTCGATGTCCTTTTCTTCCCACAATTCCAACACTCTATCTTTCCAAGTTTGGATTTGAGAACCTATGTTCAACGTATTACCTGATGTCTCACCTTTTCTTTTCCATCACATTTACTCACTAAGGATAACACCAACAAATATCATCAAATTTTAAAGTATTTGAACCGTAGACAGAGTTACTTACAGCTAGCGACCACAAAGCCATTCCATCTTCTCTCAAGTAATGAGCATAAGATTAGTTATTCCTAATCCCTAATTAATAAAGTCCACTTTTACATAATCCTAGTTGATTAGTAAATCCATATTAAATTCATTTAAATGATCTCAAGACAAACCAATCTTTTCCTACATCTTCATATTAAATAATCTCTTCTTGTTAGAAATACCTGCCAGACGCCCAAGGTTTTTTCTGATACGCTTTAGCCAATGCTACCATCGACCTTCGTTGTCTTTTCTTTCGAAATATTGAAAGCCACCGATGCTGCCAAGCTCAGCTGTATCGTTCCTAGAGCCTTTCTGTCAAGAATCTCCCATTCTTCTTCCTTCATGGCCGTCGGTTTCTTTGCTACTCCACCCAATGGTAGGAATAGATCCTTCTAATATAAATAATCTTCCATCTACATCTTCCATAACTGATAGTTTTGGCCGTTAAATTTCTCGACCCTAAACTTTCCATCTTCCGACATTTCTTCCACTCGAACTAGGAACCCTCTTTTCCTGTGAGTTACCTTTCGCTCTGATACGAGTTGTTAGAAAAATAGGACCGCAGAGCAATAAAATAAAACAAATGAGGAAACAAAAACATAGAAGATACACAATACAAGAGAGACACAGATTTACGTGGTTCACCCAGTGTGGGCTACGTCCACCAGAGAAATTGCCAAGTCCTTCCTTTATTATTATCCAGCAAATGAAGGGATACAACCTACATGCATTCATTCTTATTAATTCTGCATAGTCTTCTTTGTGCACGTAATGTGTTTCAGCCAGGTGTTTCAACATGGTTTTTCAGCACCAACATATCTGCATATATGTACATCTACGTGGTTTACAGGTATGATTGTGTAATTACCCAAATTAGGACTAAGGAAACATCATCCTAGTTTACAAGTTAACTATGAATTAAGTTTTAACATAACAGAATGTTGAATGAATAATGAATTGTACCTTCTCTAGAATTGATTTTCTCATAGGAAATGTAAACAATATGGATGAATTAATACAAAAGAATGAGATGAAAATGGCATAGAAATGATAAGGAAAAAGGGGCAATTTTAGCACCCAACAATGTCTCACTGAGTCACTTGAGTATATTAACATAGTCTTCTTCGTGCGTGTTTCAACATGGTGTTTCAGCATGGTGTTTCAACACCAACATACCTGCATTCATTGGACATTCTTATTAATTCTGCATAGTCTTCTTCATGTGTGCAGTGTGTTTCAGCCAGGTGTTTCACCACAGTGTTTCAACACCAGCATATATGCATTCATTCTTATTAATTCTACATAGTATTCTTCGCGTGTGGAGTGTGTTTCATCCTAAGCCAAGTGTTTCAACAGTAGCATATTTTCATATATGTACATCTTTGTGGTTTAAAGGTATGACTGTGTAATTACCCAAATTAGGAGTTAGAACTAAGGAAAAATCATCCTATTTTACAAGTAAAGTATGAATTAAGTTTTAACATAACACAATGTTGAATGAATAATGAATTGTACCTGCTCCAGGATTGATGTTCTCATAGGAAATGTAAGAAATATGGATGAATTAATACAAGAGAATGAGATGAAAATGGCATGGAAATGATAAGGAAAAAGGGGCAATTTTAGCACCCAACAATGTCTCACTTTAGTATATTAACATAGTCTTCTTCGTGCGTGTTTCAACACGGTGTTTCAGCATGGTGTTTCAACACCATCATATCTACATTCATTGAACATTATTATTAATTCTGTATAGTGTTCTTCATGCGTGCAGTGTGTTTCAACCAGGTGTTTCAGCACCAACATATCTACATTCATTATTATTAATTATGCATAATCTTCTTCGTGCATGCAACGTGTTTCAGCTAGGTGTTTCAACACAGTTTTTCAGCACCAACATATCTGCATATATGTATATCTTTTTGGTTTATAGGTAATATAATTACCCAAATTAAGATTAAGGAAACATCATCCTAGTTTCCAAGTTAACTATGAATTAAGTTTTAACATAACACAATGTTGAATAAATAATGAATTTTATATGCTCTAGAATTGATGTTCTCATAGGAATTGTAAACAACAGGGATGAATTAATACAAGAGAATGAGATGAAAATGGCATGGAAATTATAAGGAAAAAGAGACAATTTTAGAATCCAACTATGTCTCACTTGAGTATATTAACATAGTCCTTTTCGTGTGTGTTTTAGCACGGTGTTTCAACATGGTGTTTCAACACCAACATATTTTCAGTCATTGAACATTCTTATTAAATCTGCATAGTGTTCTTCATGCGTGCAGTGTGTTTCATCCAGGTGTTTCAGCATGATGTTTTAGTACCATGTTTTCTTGGAATACTCCCAAGATCGAAAATTGGTTCGAATTTATTTAAATTAATAGACTTTTAAAAGATTCACAAAGAATTTTAAAAGGTTTTATAATTATGTGAAAATCCACCACAATTTCACAACATTTTATAGTTTCGTGAAATATTCGTCCAAATTTTACAAGATTATATAATTTGGTGAAAGATTTGCGAAAACATTATATATGCATATTATGTTATTGATAAAATAGCCTTTACACTCTCCCATATGTCATGGGGATTCACCTATTTATTATACATATAAATTTAGGAGTGGATCAAAAATTGGTTCGAATTTATTTAAATTAATAGACTTTTAAAATATTCACAAATAATTTTAAAAGGTTTTATAATTATGTGAAAATCCGCCACAATTTCACAAGATTTTATAATTTCGTGAAATATTCGCCCAAATTTTACAAGATTATATAATTTGGTGAAAGATTCGCCAAAAAATTATATATGCATATTATGCTATTGATAAAATAGCCTTTACACTCTCCCATATATCATGGGATTCACCCATTTATTATACATATAAATTTAGGGGTGGTTCTTAAAATTTTCCATGTTATTCATCTACCACCATGATGATAATATCAACATTATATGTACAAATTGTCATCAAACAAACAAAGAAAAATGTAACATACAAATTGTCATAAAAAAAAAAAGGAAAGATGTAACAACAATATTACATGATCTTCATGGAAGAAAGCCAACATTGAACTCATTTACATTTTTATTCCATTATCAACTTTTTATTGTTTGGTCATGACCACTACCGCTCCATGAGTGGGATGATTATATTTTACTTTAGACTTGCTTAAAATATTTAAATGAAAGGATAAGTAAATAGAAGGGTAGAATATGTTTTAGATTTGGTTGCAAAACATTTGTAATCTTTCATAATGTATTAATTTTTTTTTAATTTATTAATAAATTAATTGTTTTTTAAATTGTAAACCACATAATAGTGTTTATATAAAGTTATTAATCAAATTTATGATATGAAATATATTTATAATGTATTATTTAAAAAAATAAAATTGTAATACCTTAAAAAAATCACTAATTATAAATTTGATTGGGTGTTATTGATTCATATCCATTACTATAAAATTAAATTTTGTATACATTTTGTACTGTAAACATCATCTTAAAAAAATAAAAACTTTGTACAAATAATTTTTTTTTTTAAGAAGATTGATAAATTTTCAAAGTTGAAAAGATATCTAATAAAATACTCGCATACCATACAATAACATATACCATTACTATAAAACTAAATTTTGTATACATTTTGTACTATAAACATCATCTTAAAAAAATAAAAACTTTGTACAAATAATTTTTTTTAAGAAGATTGATAAATTTTCAAAGTTGAAAAGATATCTAATAAAATACTCGCATACCATACAATAATAATAATAATAATAATAATAATAATAATCTATTTTTAAGGTCACGGCATGAGACTCCCTTGTTTGTGGGACAAGGGACCCCTCCACCCCTCTGCCCAGCGATTTGACTGGTAAAATCTACGAAGATATACATACCCTACCCCCTCTGGATTTGAACCTAGATAGTTATATATCACTTTAAATAATATATAAAAAATTGTTTAAAAACAATAAAGACTTTGTACAAATATTTTTTTTTTAAAAAGATTGATAAATTTTCAAAGTTAAAAAGATATCTAATAAAATACTGGCATACCATACATTAACATATACGTTAAGATAGTTATATATCACTTTAAATAATATATAAAAAATTCTTTAAAAGCAATAAAGCTAAAAGTATAATCATGTTTCCATGAAACCTACAATTTTGATACATTCCTAATTGTTTTAGTGAGAGAAGAAATTCATCATCCTCCATTTAAATAATAATTTATTGATTATAGTTGAAAAGTTGAATTATTCAATGTATATTCATTAAAATATATTAAATTCAGTGTCTTTCAATTAAACAACAAATTATTAAGTAATTGAAAAAAATAAAGATCCTCCAATTTAATAATAATTGATTGATTATAGTTAAAAAGTTAAATTATTAAATATTTTTTAATAGACTAAATTCAATGTCTTTCACATAAACAACAAATTATTAAATAATTGAAAAAAATAAAGATTCACTTTTTTTAATAAATAATTGAAAAAAATAAAAATTCACATTTTTAAATAGACTAAATTCAGTGTTTTTCAAATAAACAACAAATTATTAAATAATTGAAAAAATTTAAATAAACATCAAAATATTAAATACTTGAAAAAATAAAAGGTTAAATTATACATTGAAGAGTATATTTTTTAAGTTTAAAATAGAATTATAAAAAACAAATCAATATAAAGTTTTTAAATTTTAAACAAATTACTATAAAGTTTTTTAAATTTTAAAAAATAATAAAATGCTTTTATAGTAAAGTAGAATTGATTATATAAAAAGAGAAAGTATTCCTATTTTCTTTTATCCTATTTGTTTGTTTTAAAAACAGTTTTTTTTTGTTGATGAATTATTTTGTAAAATAATTAGTATATCTTTTAGGGCATATGTTTAACAAAAGATTTCATATTTATTTTTTTATATAAATAATTGAAAAACAAAATTATTTTGAATCTAAATAATTGAAGAATAAAGTTTTTTCATATTTAATTCATTTATTCTTTATATTATTAGAGTATAGTTTATTAGAGAGTGGTATTAATACATTTCTCTTAGGATACAATTTATTAGGAAAAAATATTTAATTAAAAAATTATAATTTTTTTTAAAACATTTAATAGTTTTTTTTTATAATATAACTTACTGAAAATTAATGTTTTTTTTTTTGTTGATTTCCATTTACTTTTTCTTTAATTGAAATTTTGACACTAGATTCTTTTTAGCAATATTTTTCTATTCAAATATGAAGAGAACATACATATATGTATGTTTTCCCAAATGTTTCAAACATCATCATGTCTATCAAGTAGAACCTAAAACAAATCCATGTTTGTTAACCTATCCAAAAAAGAAAACCACGCCTAATTTAAGACAAAAACTATAAAAAATTAAAAAATAAATGAACAATAATCATTTTCATAAGTTAAAAGACAAGGATTCTATAAAAATAAAAAAGATAAACACGAGAATCGAACTTAGGACAAACCTATACAAAGGATACAATAAAAGATAGAGTTGATTTCAACCATTGGAATGGGGGCACCTCATAAGAAGACTTAAAAGAACTGCCCTTGAGTCTTGCATCCTAAGGAGACCCGATTAGCAAACCAACATCTTGTGTTGGATGGAAAGAACCGTCGTTGCACTTAACGAGCCACGAAAACATTGTGAAGAGTAATCTATTTTGATCTTCCAAGGCCTCCCAACATTGTTTGAATTACCTATAGGCTTGGTCCTTTAGAAGCATTCCTTAAGATATCATAGTCTTGGTGTGTCAATATAATTATACTGTTATGTAGAACTTAGATTCCCTTGTCTGAGAGAAAACAAATTCCAAAATGATATCCCATGGGTATGAATCAACCTCCTCATCTTCCTAATAAGAATGGACAATCTTCACATCCTCTTCCAAAGACGATATCAATACCTTTTCTTCTAGAGGTATTGAATCAACATAGAACTCTGCAGCCTCCACTGTGGTTGTGATACCCCACAACTTGGAGTTTTAATTATTATTTATATTGTTGTTTTCACTTCAGAATTTTACCTATTTTTTTGAAAAGACAATCTGGTCAATTGACCAAAATTGAATTGTAAAACCTTATTATTTTATGAAAATAAACACATGTGGAAAAATGGGCACATGTTGAAGCAACTGTTAAAGATGGATTTAGGAATCCAAAGGGGTTGGCCAAGTGACAACAGACTCAGACAATTTTTGGAGTTAACTCAACTTCAAAAAGACACATTCCATATTTATAGGAGAATCTATGAACATGTGTAAAATTGAATCTGACAGGTGGTTAGTGTGTAGGAGGATCAAGACAAGTGTCACGAGTCCTAGGAAAAATAAAAGAAGTCATGACAAGGGAATGGAATGACATTCCTCAGAGGAGAATTTATAGCTTGATAAGGATACACAAAAACTAACTTGACATAGTGAATTTTCAAAGATTACACACAAAAAGATAGAGCTTAGAATTCTACAAGAGGCCACGTAGGTAGCCCCTTGGATTCTAAACTCAGCTCAGGGTGACAAAGGTTGACAGAGACTATATTCTAAGGCTGGGAGGAACAGGGTATTCGACGTGTGGTTTCCCCAAAGTTCTTGGTTTTATTTCTTTTTATGAATATTTTGATTTAAATATTAATTTTTTTTTATTGTGCGTTATTGTGGACAAACTCTTGGCATAAATAAATTGTAACAATATTAGAATTAAGTGCTTATCAAAATAGGATCAATGCATATCATAAGTTCAAGTAGAAAAACTGTGAAAGAAAGTTAATTGTTATTTAACTATTATGTCCAATAAAGGAAATAGTGGGAAGTGAACCAGAGACCTAAATAAAAACTATGTATAATCCAAAAGGGATCAATAACAGAGTATTGAAAAATTATCAAATTCATATTGAGTCACAGACTCTCATGGGGATTTATACAAGAAATTATTTGGTCAACTACCTATAATAATAAAACAGTCACATTTGCAGTGCCAAACTTGAATGTAGTTATGGAATGGAACCCGAATACCTTCCTAAGAAAATGTATTCATGTATCTCCATGGTAACAACCTCCTCGATACATGTACAATAACAACAAATAAGTTAGGATGCTATACAAACTTATTTAGGAAAACAAAATTTATATTTACAAATAAAAAAACTAACTTACCTTGGGCGAACATAATGCCCTTGTATCTCCATCGGTCACTTGAACTGCACTCGAGTTTACAGGGTTCTCAAATGGCTGATGGGTACCCTTGAAAGAAATAATCATGGCCCATCATTAGTTAATTTCCAATAATAAGTGTATCAAAGACTTACAAAGATATTACAGAATATAAACGAGAGAACAATTACTAGTTTGTGTGAACACATCATTCATGAGTCCTAACTAAGTTCAATTCAAATAAATGAATTGAACAGGTTCTTCGGGCCACTTATTTCATGGAAAAACGGGGCTCGCATGATAAGTCCTTGAATCCAAGGGAAATCCCTTTGGACCAGAGGCTAACCATAAGTGAAATATTTTTGCAACCATAATACAACACTAAACATTATATAGCAGAGATACATAGAGGAAAGAAGTTCTCTATGAAAAATGTTTCAGAGACATTTAGACAGAGTCGATGAAATAATTATTACCCACCACCATGAACTATTGGCTCAGATAATAACAATTTACAGAGAAACAAAACAAGTAGAGGTGTTAGTAAGCTCTTACCAACTTAGGGATGACACAACCAACTAAACTCCAACGACACTATGAATGCCTAACATTCACACAATAATCCCACCATAAAATGGCGTAAGGCTCTGTACCATCAAACTCCCATAATGTAAGTCAAGGAACTCTAAAAAAGATACAAGAGAATCATGTGAAAATATTAAAACCTCTCGGATTAAAATGCAAAGTAGAGAAAAAAAAAATTGAGAAATGTGAAATGAGCCAAATCAGGGAGAGGTTGGAAGGGTCAAGGCTCCGAAAAGAAACCTAACACTTGGAAACGATATGACCCTACAGATGTACTTCCTCAGGATAACTTCCGAGAAAAACTCATCTCGAGATGGTAACCCACAAGTGGTGCATGCAAGATCATTGCATGATACATACATCGTATAATATGTTGGTTAACGAAGGAAAGTTGGTGGGAAATTCAATTAAGGAATGGTACCAATTACGAGTTTAATCTCCTGGTAAAAATAGACAATAAATCCACTTATGCCAAGTGGTATACACTCAAAGATACAATGGAACCGGTGTTAATGTATATTGAAACTTGTATTAATATATGAAGTATATTGAAACCCATATTAATATATGGTGTGTATTGGAAACCATCGTATACTAAAACCCGTATTAATATATGTTGTAATTTGAAGCCTGATAATGTATGACGAGACAATGAAATAGTTTGGATATATATATTGGTTGATATTTTCTATGAGTTACTTTAACAAGGACTATACAATACAAAACTTCATATGCATATAAAGTATGATATGATTCAAAGTTATGTTAACAAGGATATAGATTCAAGTGGGAATGTAGCCATAAGATGGCTACACAAATAAATAATCCGTGTAAGGTTATATCTATATATATAAAATACCGATCTTGTCCTAAATTTGTAATGGTTATAAATATAAAAATAAAATATGGAAACTTAGTGAAATCAAACATATAGGTTATCAAGTACCTAGTCTTAGTGGAATAAGACTTAGGATAATATTTAGAATTATAATGTTAAGTAATGAGTTGTTCATCTCATTATAGTATAAGAAAATATAACTTACGTGGCAAGAAGTTATGAAGGAAGAGAAGTAAAATAGATTATTATGAATGAATAACTATATATATAAATAAATAAATAAAAATGGGTTGGAAATTAAGGTTTGTGACATAATGGTATCAGAGTTGTAGGTTATATCACTTGGCCTTTTTATGGGCTTTATCAAAACACAAAATCTAACATGTAAAATTGTCTTGATTTTCTTCTTACCTCTAGGAAGAAAAATAATTTGATTTTGCAAGAAACTGACAGAAGTACACGAGACTCAGGGAGAAGAACCTCATCAAGAGAATCCTGAACAAGGGAATGCATGTGATGGACATATCCGGGTGGATCTCAATAATGATAGACATTCAGAAATTATAAAGACAGTAACAGATTTGAGAGAAGAACTAAAAACAATGAGAGTAGATCATGAAACAATTCTAAAGACTCAAGAGGAATTAAATGCAATTATGTTGGATAAATTATGCAATCAAAATATTGATAAAAATAAGGGGAAGAATTCTATAAACTCTAAGATATCCTAGCCAAAGAAGAAAACAAGAAAATTGGAGTATCCTGAATTGGAGATAGAGTCAATATACAAGGATATGGAAGACATTGAAACTTCTATTGAAAGTAGATCTAGTCCTGAACAAAGAACCAAAAAGAAACCTAAACAACATGATGAATTCATGGGAAAATTTAAGAAGATTAAACCACCAACCTTCAATGGAGAAGTGGATACTGGTGAAGAAGCAGAGGCATGGCTCTTTGCTGTGCATAAATATTTTCAAATCTACAATTATTCAAGTGAGCTTAAAGCCCAGATGGCTATCTAAAATCTAAAAGAAAAAGAAGAAATATGGTGGCAGGATATAAAAAGAGTAAAAAGTATTAAGGAAAGGAAAATCACCTAGAAAAACTTTAAGATATATTTTAAGAAACAATACATGTATGAACAATATTATGAGGGTAAAGTCAAGGAGTTTTATGAACTAAAACTGAGAAATATTACAATGAAAGATTTATGTAGTAAGTTTTTGAGTTTGTTGCGTTATGTGCCTTACATTGTGGATGAAAAGCCAAAGATTCAATGATTTTTGAGTTACTTACCTAGCTCTTATAAAGATCAAATTGAGTTTGATAACCCAAAAACATTGGAAGAAACCATGAGGAAAGCCAAACTTTGTTTTGAGAAGTATAAAAATAGAAATGAGAATTCTAATAATTGGAATGAGAAAAAGGTTGAGAGGTTTGAACCTAAGAATAAAGGAGGATATTACTCTAATATAAATGTTGACAAGAGATTTTAGGGAGGTAATAAGTTCAGAACAAGTAAACCTTTCAATCAGCCTGAAAGTAAGGGTACCAAACCACCAACCTTCTTCAATAAACAAACTTCCCAATAAGAGACATTAAAATGTTGGGAATGCAGTGGTCCTCATTACTATAACGATTGTCCTATCAAGAAGAAGGGCAATAACAATGTGCAAACAATAAAAGAAACAACTACAGTTGGTGAGTTGGCAAGGTCTACACCAAAAATCAGTGCAACCTTGGAAAATCGACAGGCAAATCATCAAACTTCAATGGTAGAAATTGAAGGTATGATACATAATCAACCAGTTATTGTTTTAATTGATCTAGGTGCTAGTTTAAGTTATATTTCACCAAGAGTTGTAGAAATATGTAAGTTACATAAGGAAAAGTTCAAAAAGTCCTCACTAGTACAATTAGCTACAGGAACTAAAAGGAGAATTACAGATGTTGTTAAAAAAAATGAACTTGGTATGAATGAATTAAGAACAGAGATAGACTTAAACATATTACCTTTAGGGTCTTATGATGTGCTAATCGGTATGGATTGGCTGGAAAAGTTTAAAGTGCTATTAGGTTATTACAATAAAACATTTACATGTGTAGATGAGAGGGGTAACATTATAAACATTAAAGGAGTATCAGGACTTATTAGTATTAGAGAAATTTTGGCACAAGGGCAGACCTATGGTTCAACAATTAACAACACACCAACAAAACCCTGATTACTGTCCCTTTTGGCAACACCTGCAAAGCAGGCAAAGTCTCACCCGAGGTAGAAGTAGGGGGGGTTATAGGAAGTAGGTATCTGTAACTAGGCTGGGACACAATTATGTGATAAGAGCGCTTCACAGAATATTCTGTTAATTCTTAGGACATGAGCATGGATTAGTTTATTAACCTCATTATGTAACATCTCGCTCTTGCACGCACTGAGCAAACTTATTCTTTGAGGACACTTGCTTGAAAGTGATCCGGATTATTATACTATTGGGCGTCTGATTATGATTATGAGGCATTATGGATATGATGACATGTTATTTTGTTGTTTTGACATAGAAAGGTGTTATTGAAAGGGTTCTCCTGAGTGTGTAGGACTGTGGACCCCAAGGATGCAAAGGCAGTGATGAAACCCCTTAGACTCTGGATCGAGTCAGGGAGTGGAATGTTTGGTTTTTATTATTTTTGATATGACATATGCACATCTGATTAGATGTTATGATGATTGATTTTATTTTGGACATGATTCATTGATGATGCAGGCTGATGATAGCTTGCCAACCAGACTCACATGTGGAGTAAAGGGGTCACGCACGACAACCAGAGACGTTGAGAGAGAGGGGTGGGCAACAACCCTGCCATATCCTACTAGCACTCCCACCATGGCTCGAATTGTACGTTAACGATTACCTAGTTCGAGAATACCCACGATGTTGTGAGGTCAGACTGCGACAGTCACTCATGATTATTATAAGGGGCGCACAATAAGGAAGGGGACTTATTCCTTAGAGGCCCTTAGTCTCCCACAAGATCACTTGGTGGAGTATTGACTCCAGGGGTTTTTGATGTCTACCAAGTCAGTCAAGAGGTGAGTGGCACCCTTGGAGCACGTAGTGAATCCTGAAGGGCACGCCGCGCAAGGGAAACAGAAAAAGGTGAGAGGCACCCTTGGAGCATGTAGTGCGTCCTGAAGGGGACGTCATGCATGGGAAACAAAATGAGGTGAGTGGCACCCTTGGAGAAACTAGTGTGTCCTGAAGGGCAAGTCGCGTTGTTAACTAATAAGTGAATAAACCTAGATGGCCTTAGAACAACTGATGTGATAAGAAAGATTTAAAAACATTTTCCCTAATAAAAATGTCGCCCAGCCTAGGAAAATAAAATCTAGGTCGAAGTGATACTTGTGGTAAAAAAATAATTTATTCATATTTAAACATGGGATGAGAAGGGGGTAAGAAATTAAATTAATTTATTAAAATCAAATTACTTTGGGGGATTAATTTTAAAAAAAGAAGAAGGGGGAAATGATTATTTTGTTACATATGCTAATTTAAAATTTATTAATCAAAAAGAAAAAGGGATAAAAGGTAATTTTTCTACACTTACTAATTTGAGTTTTAGATAAAAAGCAAAAAGAGGGAAACTTAAAAGAATTAGGAAACTAAGGGGAAAATGGGGAAACATAAAGAAAAAGGTAAACATAGGGGAAAAGAAGAATGACTAACTTAGTAAGGAATCGTGCCTTTAAGAACTTTCTAAATTGAACTCAACTAGGAATTTAGTAAGGGCGTAAGTCATTAAAAGGTGTAAGGGAATATGGGGACACCTAGGAGTGATTCTAGGAATGCTTTTAGGTGGGTGAGGGAAATAGGAGTAATTAAATAAATAATGAATTTAATTTCCAGTGAAACTAGGGGGATGGGTGACATGTGTATGAGGGAAGTTTTTCTGAATTAAATTAATGAAAATTAAATTAAATGGGAAATTGGGAAAGAAATCACTTAGAAACCCTATAAAAAGGATGGAGGAGGAGGAGTAATGGATGATGTTTTATGCATAATGTTACGCTGCAGAATTTTTGTCTTGACTAACTTATCTTGTGGGAGTTGGGATACCCAGCTTGGGTAACGAGTGCTAGCTCGACCTTGCGAGGTGAGATGGTTGCTAGTTTTTCTTGGGTTTAGTGCGTGTGGCCCCTTTGCGGATCAGGGGGCTAAGGGGGAAGAAGAGTACCCCTAGCATTTGTTGGGAGGTACTGGTGAAGTCACATCGGTCGGCAAGTGGGAGCTAGATGGAGCACGTGGGACAACAACTCAGAGTTGTCACCCTGGGCTACGGTACACACACTTTTATTTTGAATGGTAGATTAATATTGATCTTACGCTTCCATTACAGTACTTCTATTATAAAAAAAAATGTGTTTACTCAGCGTTTTTAATCGAGAACTTCAAGTCGTCATAGCTTTACGCTCGCTGCATTGCATTGATTCCCTTGACATCGATCCCTGATTGTTATGATTGTTCTATTTGTTTTAATGATTATAATGAGGAGATTTTTCTTTTTCTTTCATCTTCATCCCTAGATCATCATTCCACGCCTGAGCAGTTGGCTAGGAGCCGGATCGATCGACGGTCGTCACTTCGGTGTTAATAGCTCTATAGATCCCAATGCCCTTCTTTTCTATGCGTGGATGATGAGCGAAGGACAATGTTTCTATAACGATCCTCCTCGTTACGATGACAAACCTCTTATAACAAGTGCAATTTTTTTTGTTTTTTAAAAGTGTGTGTGCGCATGTACAAGGGAAACAACACATTTGACTCTGCATCACCACCCGACGATGAACAAGACGCAATCACGATGAACACAACAAGACGACATAAGACACACATCAAGTAATTGCATGCATTTAACGACGATCAATAGACGATAAGTAAGACTGACTAATAAATAAGACTGACTTCCCGCCTGTCCTACCCTGCAATTGTTAGGACCTCCAAGACACATAAGCAACGCTCAAGCCCAGGTTCCCATCGATTTTAACCATTTAAGGTCTCAGGGCTGGCGACTTTTCTGAGGAACATGGAGGTGTCTATGTCCCACCCGACAAAAGCAGACCAAGCAATAAAATGTATATATCCAAGTACAACAATAGTTAAGGATCAACCGCGTCCTCTACGATGCGCAAGTAAATTAATTGTCAATTCAATTAATAGCAAATCCAATTTAAATGCAATTCCATTACTAAGGCAATTTCAATTAATTGTACATCCCCATTTACCATATCATAATGAATTAATGCACTTAGTTTAGGACATTATATTTATCTGCTATTAATGATAATTAGTTTCATCATCACTACCATAAAATATCAACCATTTTTAATTTTACATTACAATAACTAGTACAATGACCATCACATTACATCGGATATGTTATTTATGTCAATTACATTAACCTTACCATAAAATGATAACAACATCAACATTAACCATTCCATAACCATTAGCATTAATATTAACGTTTCATTACATTATCATTACCATAAAACAAATAACATTAATATTAACTTGACCATAAGCATTTAACATTAAGCGTTGCATTACATTTATCATTACCAAAAACCATACTAACATTAGCATTAACTTGACCATAAGTATTAACATTAAGCATTACTTTGCATTGATCATTACCCTAATAAAATAAAAATATTAACATTATTTTCTTAAATTGACTATTTAAGGCATAGAGCATGGTGTAGTGCATAGTGCATATGAACTACTTCAATACCTATTTAAATATGAACTAAGCTAAACTAAAAATGGTGCATAGGGCATATGATCTACATACGGTATATATGAGCTAAAACCTTCTACATAAATTTTTTTAGCTAAAACCTTCTACATATGAGCTAAATTTTGAAAGAAAGATGCGTGTGCCCAATACTACATAAGGTTGACCTAGGCGCAGTAGAAATGTAAACAATTGTATTGAGTCTAAAGGACAATATTTGCTATGAATAAAAATTATACATAAAGCAAGGTAAGGGGGAGGGTCACTAATACCCAACTAATCCTAACCTGAATTATGGAACCCAACTAATCATATGAAATTTTAGAATGTGTCAATTCTACTCTTGGTTGTAAAGGGGATTGGTGCAAGTACGATGTCCAGTTTTATCGATTAATCTTTGTGAGGATAGGGAAAAGTGTGACCACCGTAACTCTCCTCCTTCACATAAATTTGGACAGGTGTTGCACAGTTTTCATTGTTGGTTACAAAACGCTTAACCAAGATTCCCAAAACTGTTATCCCGAAAACTGTGCCCATGAAAGGTGCCAAAATCTGCTACCGTTGATTTCCATAAAGCCCGATAAAAGTTCTTACTAGACACGCGGTGCAATGGATTCTCCTGTCAATCAATGTTGCCTTCTTAACCATAAATCTACCTAAAAGAATGAAAAGGCGAAGGACCAGGCCTTGAGATTAAATCCGGGCGATAGTAAGGCACTGACATGGCATCAACAGTGAGGCGGATTAAGAGGCATAATTTAAAATTTTGGACAGTAAGACAGAAACAAAATCAAGCCGCAATTTGGAATTGATCTCTCACGCTATCACTGAGGTAAAAGAGGCTGGTGAATAAATGTTGAAGGTTGCCAGAATGAATTTCAGAAATGAAATTCAGAGTTAAAATTACAATGAGATTGCCAGGAACCAAAATGTAGCTCGAAAATGCCAGATTGAATTTCTCTAGCTAATCATATGAAAAGAAAAAGTCAAACGCCCATTACAAAATGAATCCCAAATGGTGTCCACCTGTGCACAGAAGAGAAACTTCATTCATACAACAGTTGCACGCACGATTTAAGCCTATTGTAACTTGGCCAGGTATCCAATAAGTGGGGAGGAACCGAAGGGATGGGAATAAGGACAAGCTACAAAAAATGGTTGTAATTAACCATAAAATATATTACTCACTGTCAATGCTTATCCCAGCCATAGTAAATATTAAAGACGTTGGGTCGAAAATGAGTGGGACGTTGGCTCACGCCACAATGCATTATCGCCTCACAGTTGTAAAGACCATGAAACCTCGAGAAAATACAGGCATTAATTATTGCATTAAACCAATACACAGTCCAAAATAACAGAATCCCCCTCACGCTATCCGTTGTTGAAGTTCTGGTCCAAAATTTAAGAAATAGCTCCAGAATAAATAAATAAAACACTACACGGTCCCTAAAATCGAATCCCAATCACTCCATCCATTTGCTAAGGTTTTGGCCATAAACATTCAAGGAAGTAATTCCAGAAAGTAAAAAAAAGGCATTCATAGTCCCGAATTTAAATCGAAATACAAGACTATAAAATATTAAGCTTTTCCAAGTATAAAATGATGCACGGCTTGACGGAAAAACACAATCCAAGGATAAAATATAAAAATAAAATGCGTCCAGATGTGGAACGATACCGAGTCCCACTTATAACCGCAAACACTTAGAAAGGGATAAAATCACAGTAACTAATTACGAATGAAAATCCCAAGAACGACAATCG
Source organism: Picea sitchensis (assembly GCA_010110895.2). Taxonomy (NCBI): domain Eukaryota; kingdom Viridiplantae; phylum Streptophyta; class Pinopsida; order Pinales; family Pinaceae; genus Picea; species Picea sitchensis. The sequence goes on from SNQJ01S0051839.1 coordinate 54,666, forward strand.
CATGCCAGTATAAGATTTGCAATGTCATTAAACCCAAAATGCAACTGCCAGGATATGCCAGACCAGGTTATTCATAAATTTCACAACGCCATTACCACGCATTTTCTATGTAAATAACAGGGTGGAATTCAATGCATTAACTATATAAATAACATCGCAACCATGTTTATACTACCATGTATTATAACTATATCAGTGATTTTCATTGTCTGTAAAATTATATAGCAATAAATTAAAGCGAAAATCCAATCCGAGCATTCTACTCTACCAAATAACGAGCGTACTTTTTCCTTATCACCTGCCTCGAATGATGTCCACATGCTTCGTGCCGCTCCTTCTAGCCAACCGTCGAGACCTCACCGGTACCTCCCAGCCAATCCCTAGGGGCATTCGGCTTCCCCCTTAGCCCCCCGAGCCGCAAAGGGGCAACACTCTATCTAGATGGTACGTCTAGCTCCCAGCTCACCTCGCAAGGCCGAGCTACCACTCCTATCCGAGATGGGAAATCCCAACTCCTCACAAGTAATCAGTCAAGTCACAAATCCAGCAGCGTAACGTTACAGTAACAGTCGATCCCCTTCTTCCCCATCTTCCCTTTCTTTTATAGAGTTTTTAGAACCTCCAGCTTTCCCTAAATCACATTTAAATTAAGTTTTAATAAAAATCTTCTAAATATTCTCCTTCACACAAGTGTCGTCCATCCCCGTCTTTCCTCCAATAATTATTTTCTTTAAATTTATTAATTGTCTTATTTCCCTCACCCACCTAGAGTTGCTCCTAAATTTACTCCTAGGTGTTCCTAGATTCCCTTACAGGTTTAAATACTTTCTCAAAAATGAAGTTGCTAATTTAGTTCATTTTAGAAGGTTCTTAATTGCAGATTCCTTACTATGTTGACCTCGCTTTTTACCATACATTCCCCTCTTTCCCTTATTATGTTTCCCCCCATTCCTTAGTTTCCTAATTTTTGTTATTCACTTCTTTCCCCTTTTATTAGGGCCAACATGGCAGTTGCGCTATTTACTCTTTTCCTTTTATTATTAATTTGAAATCTTTTTACACTTTCACAAGTTAAATAATTTATTTCTTCTTTACAATTTAAAACCACGGATTTTAATTAAATTATTACTCTCTTCATTTTACCCCAAAAATTTATGAAGACTAAAACTATTACTTACGTGATTTTTAGTTTAAATTTTTATTTTATTTTTATAGGGTCTTTTTCTTAAGGTTAAACAAAATTTTACCCTAGAGAAGTTTTAGACTTAGGACTTAGATTCTCAACTGGGCAACAATTATTTAGGGAAGTTGTTTTAAGAATTTCTTAATGTGTTAAAATTTTTAGGGCCATCTAGGTTTGTTCCTTCATTAATATCAATGCGACGTGCCCTTTAGGACGCACCACGTGCTCCAAGGGTGCCACTCGCCTCATTTGTTTTTTTTGTGTGACGTGCCCTTCAGGATGCACCACGTGCCCCAAGGGTACCACTCGCCTCTTATGTTTTTTTTGCGCGATGTGCCCTTCAGGATGCACCATGTGCTCCAAGGGTGCCACTCGCCTCTTGACTGATTGGTAGACATCAATAACCCCTGGAGTCAACACTCCGCCAGGTGAACTTGTGGGAGACTAAGAGATCTAAGTAATAAGTCCTCCGCCTTATTGCGCGCCCCTTAGAATCATCACGAGCGACTATCGCAGTCTGCCCTCATACCATCGTGGGTCCTCTCGAACTAGGTAATCGTTAACCTATAGTTCGAGCCACGACAAGAGTGCTAGTAGGCTGTGGCAGGGTTGTTGTCCACACCTCTCCCTCAACCTCTCTGGTAGTTGTGTGTGGCCCCTTTACTGCATATGTGAGTCTGGTCGGCAAGCTATTGTCATCCTGAATCATCAATAATCATGTCAGAACATGTCCACATCATATCATCAAATCAAATGTAATAGCACAGTAAATAAATCAACCCAAATAGCACACTCTCTAACTCAATCCGAAGTCCAAGGGGTTCCATCGATGCCTCTGCATCCTCAAGTTCCAAAACCCTCCACACTCAGTAAAACTGAGTCAATAGCACATGTCTATGTCAAAGCAGTAAACATCATGTCATCTATCATAACGCATCATAATTAAGGTCAAAAGGTTTAATATCATAAAAGTTCATATCACTTGCGAGCAAGTGTCCTCAAAGAATAAGTTTTCTCAGTGTGCCAGAGCAGGATGTTACATACACCCCCTCTTGGTCTAAACTTCATCCCGAAGTTTCTTAGTATAAATGCCGAAATAAAAGTACCATAGTATCATAAGTATATCTATCAAAGAAAAATGGAAACTGCTGGCGCATATCATATGCGTCCTCCCAGGTCGCCAAGTGTGGACTATAACTATCCCACTGGACCTTGACCTGATCTACCATTCGACGTTGTAACTGTCGAACATGATGATCTAAGATGCGGACCGGCTCAACCATGAGCGCTCCCTCATCCGATACCTGCAATGAACTCATGTCAGTCACGTGTGTACGATCACTAATATAATGTTTCAAAACAGATACATGAAAAACATCGTGCATACACCTCAAAGAATCAGGCAAGGCTAGTCGGTAGGCCACGGGCCCCTTTCTCCCCACAATCTCGAAAGGTCCCATGAACCTAGAAGAGATTTTAGCTAACTTTCCAAACTTGATCGAACTCTTATGCGGTTTAACCAGCAAGAAGACTCGATCGTCGACCTCGTAACTACAGTCGACTCGGTGCGCATCGGCATAACTCTTTTGTCGATCCTGCGCTTATTTTATCCTTTGTCTTATGGTTTTCATTTTCTCTTCCATTTCTTGGATCACTTATGGTCCCACCAAGACCCTATCCTCAAGCCGATCCAAACTCAAGGGTGTCCGACATGGTCGCCCATAAAGAAACTCGAAAGGCGCCATCTTAATGATGCTCTGGTAACTGTTGTTGTAAGCGAACTCTACTAGAGGCAAGAATTCCTCCCAACTCTTTTGTTGGTCCATCACGTACATGCGCAACATGTCTTCCNGCCTCACAATCTCACTGATGAAAACTCTAGCTATGTCAGGTGCCTGATACGTCATACGCACAGGAATAAAGTGAGCACTCTTCATCAGAGTGTCTACTACTACGAAAATCGAGTTGTGTCTCTTGGCTGTCAGTGGAAATCCAACAATAAAATCCATCGAAATGACCTCCCATTTCAATTCCGGAATGGCATGTGGTTGTAGTAATTATGTTGGGTGTCTATGTTCAACCTTTAGCTGCTGACACTCCAGACACCTGGCCACATAGTTAACTATGTCGGCCCTCATTCCCCTCCAGAAGAATAAGGGTTTAAGATCTGCCCTCATCTTCGTGACTCCCGGGTGAGCGATGTAAACTGCTCTATGAGCCTCGCTTAGGATCAACATCCTCAACTCGTCATTTGGCGGTATGTAAATCTGACTTTTAAACCTTAATAACCCATCACTATGAAATGAATATCCCTCATATCGTGGTACCATCATTGTGTTTTGTCCAATAAAACCCTCAACCTCCTTGTACCAATCATCGTCATGCTGTAAAGTGAGAATCTTCTCACGTAGATTCGTCTGAAGGGGCAACACCGAAAAGATGCACGGCCTCCGACTCAAAGCATCCGTCACTCAGTTCAATGTTCCCTTTATGTAAGTAATCTCAAAGTTGTACTCGCTAAGCAATTCCGACCAACATCGTTGTCGCGCGTTCAGGTCACTTTGCGTAAAAATGTGTTGTAGTCCACAATGATTAGTCTTTAGTTGAAATTTTCATCCAACAAGGTAGTGTCTCCAAACCTTCAAGGCATATACAATGGCTAATAACTCCAAATCGTGCGTCGCGTAGTTGTCCTCGTGCCTTCTTAGTTTCCTCGAAACGTAAGCAATCANAAGTCTACATCCATGTCAGGGACCTTTAGTATCGGAGTTGTTGTCAACAACTCTTTAAGCCTCTTAAATGCTTCCGCGCATTTCTCGGTCCAAACAAACTTTTTATTTTTCTTCTGCAATTCCGTGATCGGATTTGCTATCTTCGAAAATCCCTCGACAAACCGTCGATAGTATCATACTAAACCCATAAAGATATGTACTTCTGTGACATTCATCGGTGTTGGCCATTCCATAATAGCCTCAACCTTGGCTGGATCCACGGTGATACCTCTGCTGGAGATGACATGCCCTAAGTAGTGAATCCTCGATTGATAAAAAGAGCATTTGGACAACTTCCCGTACAATTTGTGCTCTCGCAGACACTGTAGACCAAGCACAAGTGCTCATCATGCTCCTCCGTCATCCGAGAATAAATCAAAATATAGTCAATGAATACTTGGACAAACTTGTTCAAGTACTCGTGGAACACCCCGTTCATCAAACTCATAAATACTCCTGGGGAGTTTGTCAGTCCAAGCGGTAAAACGGTAAACTCCTAATGTCCAAATCACGTCTTAAAGGCGGCCTTAGGGACGTCATCCTCCTTGATCCGTAAATGGTTATACCGAGATCGCAAATAGATCTTGGAGAACACCATTGCACCCTTCATTTGATCGAACAGATCATCAATTCTTGGCAAGGGATACTGATTCTTGATCGTAGCCTTGTTCAGTTGACGGTAGTCAATGCAAAGCCTCCACGATATGTCCTTCTTTCGTATGATAATAATCGGTGCACCCCATAGTGACACACTAGGTCGTATCAGTCCCAGGTCCAACAATTCCTTCAGTTGCATTTTCAACTCTTGTAGCTCCGGGGTCGACATCCGATAAGGCGTCCTGGCTATCGGTTCAGTCCCCAGTTTTAGGTCTATGGTAAACTCCAATTCCCTCTCCGGTGGCATCCCAGGTAACTCCTCCAGAAACACATCCACAAACTCTCTCACCACCGGAATGTGCTCAAGACCTTCTGCTACTCCCTTCTCGTTTAACGCAAGGATCGCATAAATCTTGCACCCCTTGCGCATACTCTTCCGTAACTGTAAGGAAGAGACGAACCTCAGGGAAACTCCTTGGTGCCGTCCTAGAATCACACGTCTCTATCCCTCATCATCGATCAAGCTCAACCATTTCGTCTTACAGTTGAGTATCGCCTCATGTGATTCCAATTAATCCATACCAATTACGACATCATAAAATCCTAATATTGTGACAAACAAGTTGGCCCTTGTGAAAAACTCTCCCAGGTTAAGGGCACAGCCCGTAACCTTTCCTCCAACCTTTTGTTTGGCTCCCGAAGCCATCTCCATGAAGATAAACTCATCTTGTTCGACTTCCTTTACCTTAATCATTTTTAGCGCTGCACCAGAAATGAAACTCTCAGTAGCACTGGGATCTATCAAAACACTAAGGGTGTGGTCAGCGATAGTACCTGTCATCTCGAGCATAGTCAACTGGTGCTCTGCCTAGCGGTTATTCACCGCAGCATGAATCCGATGGGCCTTACCCATATCTCCCACTGTAGTGGGTCTGGCTTATCTGGACACTTTGTTCCTCTCCACAGGACAGTCACGCTGGCAGTGTGGCTCCCCACACGTCCAACACCCCTTCTTCGGCCCAGTAGTCCTGGTACCCAAAGTAGAAGATGACGGCCCACTGGCCTGGAACCCTGGCCTGCTCTACTGAATAGGCCTAAACTGCTGCTATTGTTGGTGACGCTACTGCTGATGCTGTGGTCCCCAATAAGGTGTCCGTTATTGAGGCGGCGGTCACCGGGGTGTAGTGAAAGTGGATCCCTTCTGGAAGCCACGATGTCTCAGCGTATGTCTCACTGGTGTATGATGCTATGGTGTTCCATATGAACCCTGCCCTGCTGGTCTCGCTGGAGTCCTGGTCTGACCCCCACTGATAAGCTCCTCCTCTGCTATGAGGGCCTTCTGGACGACATCGTGCAAGGTTTGAGGCATCAAAATCCTAACCTTTGCACGCAGGCTTCCGTTAAGGCCGAACATGAACCGGTTGACATTAAGTTTATTTTTGTTAAGGTGCGGAGCACACTAGAGTAGTTCCATAAAACGTGCCTCGTAGTCGGGCACCATACGACCTCCCTGTCGTAATGCGTTGAACTCATTGAGGTGACGCTCAATGAATTCCTCTGAAAGGTACCTCTCTCGGAACTGTTCCTCGAATAGTTCCCATGACACGTCTTCGATGGCCATGTTTAGCTACGGTAGGAGCGTCTTCCACCATAGAAGGGCACTCCCATTTAGTTGAAACACCGCCATGCGAACCTTCATGTTGGAGGTATAATCGCAAAGTGTGAAGCACATCGCCATGTTCTCCAACCATGCCTCGGCAGTTGCGCCATCCGAGGCACCAAAGAACTCGGGAAATTTGACTTTCTCAAGTTTACGATGAATGCTACTGGTAACGTCGGGTGCACGCGACAGAACCTCAGCGGGTTCCAGCGCCCTGGCCTCATCTCTGTCCAAGCGGTTGATCATTGCCTCGAACATGCACTGAAAATATCTCATCATCCCAACTACATCGCCAACTACTATCTGCTCATGTTCGAGAACCTCCTCGTCTCCCTGGGGGTTAGACCCCTCAGGTGTGGATGCTACTAGAGGCATCGCGCCCCCTCCCCTAGCACCCCATCATATGCCTCCATGGTGTCCTCTAACCATGATTACCTGCACGCACACAATCAACTTGATCAGCAACAGTATAATTAATTCATGTCAACAAAAGTCGTAGTGATCCCAAGTCACAGGTCGAACCCGCTTTGATAACATATGTAACGATCCTCCTCGTTACGACGACAAACCTCTTATAAAAATTGCAATTTTTTTTTGTTTTTTAAAAGTGTGTGCGTGCGTTTACAAGGGAAACAACACATTCGACTCTGCGTCGCCACTCAACGATGAACAAGATGCAATCACGACGAACACAACAAGACGACATAAGATGCACATCAAGTAACTGCATGCATTTAACGACGATCAATCGACGATAAGTAAGACTGACTAATAAATAAGGCTGACTTCCCGCCCATCCTACCCTACAATGGTTAGGACCTCCAAGACACATAAGCAACGCTCAAGCCCAGGTTCCCATCGATTTTAACCATTTAAGGTCTTAGGGATGGCGACTGTTTTGAGTAACATGGAGGTGTCTACGTCCCGCCCGACACAAGCAGACCAAGCAATAAAATGTATATATCCAAGTACAAAAATAGTTAAGTATCAACCACGTCCTCTACGATGCGCAACTCAATTAATTGTAAATTCAATTAATAGCAAATCCAATTTAAATGCAATTCCATTACTAAGGCAATTTCAATTAATTGTACATCCCCATTTACCATATCATAATGACTTAATGCACTTAGTTTAGGACATTATATTTATCTGATATTAATGATAATTAGTTTCATCATCACTACCATAAAATATCAACCATTTTTCATTTTACATTACAATAACTAATACAATGACCATCACATTACATCTGATATGTTATTTATGTCAATTACAATAACCTTACCATAAAACGATAACAACATCAACATTAACCATTCCATAACCATTAGCATTAATATTAACGTTTCATTATATTATCATTACAATAAAACAAATAACATTAATATTATTTTTGGGATTAACTGCGTAGTGTAAGTCATTAATCTATGACCCATATTCATGAGTATTAGTCACAAAAAATAACATTAATATTAACTTGACAATAAGAATTTAACATTAAGCGTTGCATTACATTTATCATTACCAAAAACCATAGTAACATTAGCATTAACTTGACCATAAGTATTAACATTAAGCATTACTTTACATTGATCATTACCTTAATACAATAAAAATATTAACATAATTTTCTTAAATTGACTGTTTAAGGCATAGAGCATGGTGTAGTGCATAGTGCATATGAACTACTTCAATACCTATTTAAATATGAACTAAGCTAAACTAAAAATGGTGCATAGGGCATATGATATACATACGGTGCATATGAGCTAAAACCTTCTACATAAGAAATTTTAGCTAAAACCTTCTACATATGAGCTAAATTTTGAAAGAAAGATGTGTGTGCCCAATACTACATAAGGTTGACCTAGGCGGGGTAGAAATTTAAACAATTGTACTGAGTCTAAAGGAAATTATTTGCTATGAATAAAAATTATACATAAAGCAAGGTAAGGGGTAGGGTCACTAATACCCAACTAATCCTAAGCCAAATTATGGAACCCAACTAATCATACGAAATTTTAGAATGTGTCAATTCTACTCTTGGTTGTAAAGGGGATTGGTGCAAGTACGACGTCCAGTTTCAGCGATTAATCTTTGTGAGGCTAGGGAAAAGTGTGACCACCGTAACTCTCCTCCTTAACATAAATTTGGATAGGTGTTGGACAGTTTTCATTGTTGGTTTCAAAACGTTTAACCAAGATTCCCAAAACTGTTATCCCGAAAACTGCGCCCACGAAAGGTGCCAAAATATGCTACTGTTGATTGCCATAAAGCCCGATAAAATTTCTTACCAGACACGTGGTGCAATGGATTCTCTTGTCAATCAATGTTGCCTTCTTAACCAGAAAGCTACCTAAAAGAATGAAAAGGCGAAGGACCAGGCCTTGAGATTAAAGTCGGGCGATAGTAAGGTACTGACATGGCATCAACAGTGAGGCGGATTAAGAGGCATAATTTAAAATTTTGGACAGTAAGACAGAAACTAAATCAAGCTGTCAATTAAGGTGCAATTTGGAATTGATCTCTCACGCTATCACTGAGGTAAAAGAGGCTGGTGAATAAACGTTGAAGGTTGCCAGAATGAATTTCAGAAACGAAATTCAGAGTTAAACTTACAATGAGATTGCCAGGAACGAAAGGCTAGCTCGAAAATGCCAGATCAAATTTCTCCAGCTAATCATATGAAAAGAAAGAGTCAAACGCCCATTACAAAATGAATCCCAAATGGTGTCCACCTGTGCACAGAAGAGAAACTTCATTCATACAATAGTTGAATGCATGATTTAAGCCTATTGTAACTTGGCCAGGTATCCAATAAGTGGGGAGGAATCGAAGGGATGGGAATAAGGACAGGCTACAAAAACTGGTTGTAATTAACCATAAAATATATTACTCACTGTCAACGCTTCAACCAGCCATAGTAAATCTTAAAGACGTTGGGCCGAAAATGAGTGGGACTTTGGGTCACGCCACAACGCATTACCGCCTCATAGTTGTAAAGACCATGAAACCTCGAGCAAATCCAGGCATTAATTACTGCATTAAACCAATACACAGTCCAAAATAACAGAATCCCCTTCACGCTATCCGTTGTTGAAGTTCTGGTCCAAAATTTAAGAAATAGCTCCAGAATAAATAAATAAAACACTACACGGTCCCTAAAATCGAATCCCAATCACTCCATCCATTTGCTAAGGTTTTGGCCGTAAACATTCAAGGAAGTAATTCCAAAAAGTAAAAAAAAGACATTCACAGTCCCGAATTTAAATCGAAATACAAGAGTATAAAAAATTAAGCTTTTCCAAGTATAAAATGATGCACGGCCCGACGAAAAAACCCAATCCAAGGATAAAATATAAAAATAAAATGTGTCCAGATGTGGAACGATACCCAGTCCCACTTATAACTGCAAACACTTAGAAAGGGATAAAATCACAGTAACTAATTACGAATGAAAATGCCAAGAATGAAAATCGCATGCCAGTATTAGATTCGCAATGTCATTAAACCCAAAATGCAACTGCCAGGATATGCCATACCAGGCTATTCATAAATTTCACAACGCCATTACCACACATTTTCTATGTAAATAACAGGGTGGAATTCAATGCATTAACTATATAAATAACATCACAACCATGTTTATAGTACCATGCATTATAACTATATCAGTGATTGTCATTGATTGTAAAATTATACAGCAACAAATTAAAGTGAAAATCCAATCTGAGCATTCTACTCTACCAAACAACGAGCGTACCTTTTCCTTATCGTCTGCCTCGAATGATGTCCGCGCGCTCCGTGCCACTCCTGCCAGCCGACCGTCGAGACCTCACCGGTACCTCCCAACTAATCGCTAGGGGTACTCTGCTTCCCCCTTAGCCCCCCGAGACACAAAGGGGCCACACTCTATCCAGATGGTACATCTAGCTCCCAGCTCACCTCGCAAGGTCGAGCTACCACTCCTATCCGAGCTGGGAAATCCAAACTCCTCACAAGTAATCAGTCAATTCACAAATCCGTTAGTGTAATGTTACGCTAACATCCGATCCCCTTCTTTCCCATCTTCACTTTCTTTTATAGAGTTTTTAGAACCTCCAACTTTCCCTAAATCACATTTAAATTAAGTTTTAATAAAAATCTTCTAAATATTATCCTTCGCACAAGTGTCGTCCATCCCCCTCTTTCCTCCAATAATTATTTTCTTTAAATTTATTCA